>JASANE010016743.1:0-11187 GCA_030248225.1 Trileptium ribeirensis | reverse complement strand
AATGTAACACTTCAACTAATATACTCACAACATATTAGTTAATTTATCATCCCATAAAAGAATCTATGAATTTTTGTATAAGTATCGTATTATTTTCTAACCTAAAGCAACTTTATACAAACCATCTCATTATGTAAATAGCATGATGTATAGTAACGATAATTTAATTTCAAATATTGAAAATTTAGTTAAAAGTTATCAATTATGTACGTAGTTTCTACAATATACGGACGTTTTAAAAACTGAATTGCGATCTTGTACAAAACAGACTAAAATATATTAGTTAATATAAAATATATCATTAGTATTATGCGAAAACAGTGTAAAAACCCGTTAACATAGAGTTGTAGCAGTCAATAAAGTACTTCACTATGTAGTAATTAAGCGGTTTAATTATCTGCATGTATTGGGTAAATTCAAATAAGCCGATCACGAGGAGTCCAACAAACAAAATCGTTAAGGTCTCTTGAAGTTATAACATGCCAGAGACTATTTTTCAACAAAATACGACAAAAAAAAGCCTCTGATCGAAATAAACAAAACCCGATCGCACTATAGAAACGGCGGGATTCCCACTGGCCTTTGACTACTAAAACTGTCTAAAGACTGAAAATTTATAGAAAAAACACAGCTGACGACATAAGTTCTCTAGTCCGCGACAAAATCGGGCGCTCCAGTCAAACAAAACAATAATTTTGGCACCCCACAATGTGTTACTGTGGTGTTCTACGCTAGAGCAATAGTTAACGATCTCAATTGCTGTGAAGCCGTCTACATACGTGGGCATGACAAATCATATGGCGCACCGGAATGCGAAAGTAGTAAGCATTTGTAATAAACTCTCACTATGTAGAACTGGGAGTTAAAAGCAGCTTTGGTTTTGATCGTTACTATAATATCGTTTGCTTTTATGCGAATTCCTTATCCGGGCTTCACGAGGTTCCGGCTGGGTTGTTTCCCATATTTTTGCCATTACAAATTACACTCAAATTGTGATCAAAATTTGAGCTCAAATTTTGACGTATAGACGCACATTGGATCAGAGACAATACGACAAAGGCAACGGCGCCTACAGTGCTCGCCATGATTCCAACGCTCGCAACTTCACTGTGGGAAAATATAATTTTGTCGTAGAAATTTTACAATTTGCTCGCAAAAAGACAGTCAATTCTGACTACGTAATGTACAGCACAAAACCAAACCCGATATGAAAAGACCAATGAACTAAGGATGGCAAGAGGAACTGATTGGTATTGACTATGTCTCTCCATAAAAAATGGCTGTCGACGCTCACCCATGATCCTGGAATGTTTTTTGCTTAGTCTTAGGATTTTTTGTAATGGGGCGAGGTCGAGTGGGCGCATGGAAACAGCGAAGCCATCGTTGTATTCGGATACCAGCAACACCACGATATGCCCAAATCGTTAGTCGCAAATTGTAGCGGCAATTCCATGACGACAAAACCGAAGCAGACGAAAAGAAACGCCCAAAGATAGTAGCGAACGCATCTAAATAGTAACTATGTATTTATCGAAATGTGAGGTGGCTAACTAGCATCAAGCAAACAAAATAAAAAAATTGTTTCCCAACTACTCCGAGATGCTCTCACGTTATCGTCGCGACGATTTCAGTCCCGTGTAAAAATTGTACCTCACAAGTATACACATATACTAATTGATTATCAATACTCTGGCTTCTCCAAACCACCCACGTCGACTTTTCGGGTGCTCCGCACCCCTCCCCGATTCGACCCTCTTACCAATTCTGAATCGGGGCGCCTTTGGAATGATGTCCTTAAGTTTCCGAGGATCCGCGTGAAAGCCATGCAATTATTACGTCTGGTGATAAATGTTACTAAGAAGCTACTCAAGATAACATTCCACTTCTCAGACCAATTTCACTTTTTCCTGAATCTACAATTTTTACCAATTTTGTTAGCTTAAAGTTTTACGTTTCGAATGATTTAGTCAGTATGCTCGACAGAAATTGATGAGCTATCTCTAAAGAAAACTGTGGAAAAGCAAAACGTCATTTAAAATTAAATATAATAGCTTCAGAAATGTCAACTGTTGTGACATGCAGCTCGCTCGAAAATAATTAGTTCTAAGCCGGAATTTTACGAAATCTTGAATTATCCACCCGCGGCTAGCAACTCTTACCCGAGAATTGTTCGGTCAAACAGTGTTAAATTGATTTCTTATAGTACTGTAGCTGCTTAAAATACCAAAGCTTATTCAAAAGTCAAACTAAAGAAATAACGAAACCAAAATAATTGAATTTTAAGTCTCATTAGTAGCACGAGAGTAGCGAAGAATTCTTACTGGCCAGCATGTAAATTTCGACGGTGTTTGTTTTTGGGCTACTCAACTTTTAGCTGGGCGGCTTGACTAGTACGATAGGACATTCGAAAGCTAAAAATCTCTATTTGTGCCCTACAGTCAGAGGCAAACACGCATTCCAACTCCTGCGGGTCGTAAAATAATTGAACCAAATAGGCTCGGATTGGGTCAAATTGGGCCCGGCAAAACGTTATGGAATGTATCTCCACAATTGGAGCTTATATCTTAGCTAAATGAGGCTGGTTTTGTAGGGAAAAAGCTCTATAAGGCTGTGTATCATGCTTTTGCACTACATGGCTTCTTAGAATGCAGGATCTGAATAAAAAGGGGTTTTAATGGGCCCATGAGACGCAGAATACGCCAATACCTCCGCACTCCAGCTATATGGGTGATATTGGTTTAATTTTGTAAAGGCAATTTATTCTCGAAGCACTTGCACATTGTTAGTCCCTAAATACGCAGTGAGCGGGTATATCTACTCAACGATTAAAATAAGAACATGGCTGATATTCGGTTATTTATAAGTAGATGCTCAATATAAATGTGCACTTTAAATTACATATTAAACACTACAAATTCATCATCTTGGCGATAAGACAAACTACTAGTCTAAAATACTATGCTAACCCGAGAAGGCAAAATATGCGACACTGGTAGACTATCGCCCAGACAATCTGCATCCACAGTAGGAAAATGTCGGTAAACACAAGACGATAGAAAAGGACAGTGTAGTTGCCCAAATAAAATGTTGTAAATTCGAATGTCGATAAGACAAACTACTAGTCTAAAATACTATGCTAACCCGAGTAGGCAAAATATGCGACACTGGTAGACCATCGCCCAGACAATCTGCATCCACAGTAGGAAAATGTCGGTAAACACAAGACGATAGAAAAGGACAATGTAGTTGCCCAAATAAAATGTTGTAAATTCGAATGTCGATAAGACAAACTACTAGTCTAAAATACTATGCTAACCGGAGTAAGCAAAATATGCGACACTGGTAGACCATCGCCCATACAATCTGCATCCACAGTAGGAAAATGTCGGTAAACACAAGACGATAGAAAAGGACAATGTAGTTGCCCAAATAAAATGTTGTAAATTCCAATGTCGATAAGACAAACTACTAGTCTAAAATACTATGCTAACCGGAGTAGGCAAAATATGCGACACTGGTAGACCATCGCCCATACAATCTGCATCCACAGTAGGAAAATGTCGGTAAACACAAGACGATAGAAAAGGACAATGTAGTTGCCCAAATAAAATGTTGTAAATTCGAATGTCGATAAGACAAATTACTAGTCCAAAATACTATGCTAACCCGAGTAGGCAAAATATGCGACACTGGTAGACCATCGCCCATACAATCTGCATCCACAGTAGGAAAATGTCGGTAAACACAAGACGATAGAAAAGGACAATGTAGTTCCCAAAATAAATGTTGTAAATTCCAATGTCGATAAGACAAACTACTAGTCTAAAATACTATGCTAACCCGAGTAGGCAAAATATGCGACACTGGTAGACCATCGCCCATACAATCTGCATCCACAGTAGGAAAATGTCGGTAAACACAAGACGATAGAAAAGGACAATGTAGTTGCCCAAATAAAATGTTGCAAATTCGAATGTCTGAAAAGGAACTAACCAAAAACCAATCAACACGAACATTTTTATGGTACGAACATGGTTATTGTTGACAAAGCTGTTACGGGTACATAACGTCTGCGATAAAACTTAGCAGTTTGCTATTACAAAAAACCATGCGCTCAAGTTTTTGCGATGTCCTTATAAGAAACGTATACCAATGGTGCTATGATGAAAGGAGAGGCCACATGACACAGGTTTACAATCATGAGGTTGCGGGTTCGAGCCCTCCTGTGCGCATAATCTTATCGGACAAGAGACAAAAAATCACGTCGCTTCAGATTGTTTTATATTATTTGCAACAAGAATAAGTGTGGAATGGATAAACCAATTTTACTGAAATTGCTTTTAGCACAATACCACTTAGGTTTGTGCAACTTAGCTTATGCATGAGTAAAGTTAAGCTGCGCCCCTTAACATTCTCTTTTGTCAAAAGCAATTGCCATGCGGTTGCTCACTGAAGAACATTAAAGAACAGAAATTGGTCCTTTTCATATTTCGTACATTAAAATACAATACATACAATATTTGAAAATGCTCGAGAACACATCGGTGTAAAACTACAGGTGCTGAACTGCATTTGTTAATGGCATTACGGAACAGAAAAATGTCGAAATCGGATACGGCTATTGAAATCCAAGTTTGTTCTCTAACAAAGTTTTGTACATGGTGTCAAAAGAGGATGGTTGTGGGCGCATCTTAAGTTTACTCTTGCGTTACTTTACGTGATCATACATTTGGCAGCATGACCTTCCGTGGGTGAGCAATAACTGCTGAGTCATCATTAAAAATTGAAATCTCTAAAAAAAATTTCGGAATCACTTGTAAGAAATTCCAGGTAATCGAAAAAATCGTATTTTGTGATATCGTAAGATACCCGAGGATCTTGTCTGGTGTAATTTTTAATATTTTTTCTGTGGACGAACTGTTATATTTTGTGGCAAATTTAATGCAAAAATTTATCAAATTTCAGTTTCTTCCCGGTGACACAGGTATAGTATATCCCAAAGCTGATATTAAATTTATGGTCATGTTACCTTAAAGTTATATGATACTTCTAGTGCATTTTACTAAATTCCATTAATAAATTAATATTCATCTGTCAAACCATGCCATCGAAACTGTAATAATTGAGTTTCCGGACACTAACGTGCAAGCTTTAGTCAATCGTTCGAAAAGAGAACTGTTTTAATATTTTTGACATACTGAACCTGTCTTAAGGTCGCAAGTAGAAACTGATACGGCGTCGAGCACTGACCAGTCATTTCCTAACACTTCAGGAAAATTAGTAATAAATTAAACCCCGGTAACTAAGATTATATTTTCATCAACTATCATTCCTGCTGTTAATTCCGTATAAAACAAAGTGTATAGTCAATAGATTAAAATTTGATTGCCGCTAATTTTTCGAGCTCACGACTGACAACATGCCTATAATTCTGACATTATTGTGTTGAATCCAAGCTTATCACTCAATCAATAGACGGTATGGTGAGAAGTATGTGTGCTATTTACAAGTATTAACATGGTTCCCACGGAAATAATTTTTGTTGCCGCTGAAAATAGCCTTCGATCAAAAAGTAACCACAATGTAAACGGCAAAAGTGCTACAAATCCCGCATTGTAGTAAATATACTTAAACAGACTCGACGATTTGTTGAAGCCTTAAGACCAAGAGCATTCCATAAATATACTCGTTTGTGTTTGTGGCAATACCGGAAGTTTCACGGGCTATAAACACAATTCTGAAGTTAATTACGCATTGTTCGGTACGTTTCACTCGTGCGGCGGTGTAGGGATTTCGTTACTTGCAGACGCTTTATATTTTCCGAATTAAGAAATTAAATATTTTTCGCAAACCTTCAAGCCAGTTTATCCCAATTAATCATGAAATACACATAATGTCCAAACACAAATCATTATTGAATCTGTAAATAATGGTCATGTTAATTCACCCCAAAATTTCCGATTGAATGCTATGATATAACCCACCGTTATAAACAGAGATACAATACGCTACACAACGGAAACTTCAACAACATAAATTCAGCATTTTTTCTAAACTGATACCGATTCTATTCATTTGTCAAATGTGGTTGCAGACGCAAAAAACGTAGCCAAATTCAGGGCCGTGTCTAGGAGTTCCGACCTCCCCCAACGTTGGGTTAGGTCCCATCAAAAAATATTTGGGCAAGTACCTAGCACTAACACGCACCCAGGATCGATTTTAAGTCTGGCGGGAATGCTAAAAAACACATGTGGGAGCAAGCTAAGATAAAACAAGTCCTGGGGTGGACAAGATAGAACACATCAGGGACATAGGTGCACATATCGTGGTAAAAAAATTTACTCTCTTAAGGGTCGCACCCCTACAAAATATATGATGCGCAGAAAATGACAAAAATTCGGGAAAACGTTAGACACGACGCTACATAACACCTAAGACTTTTCAATAGGGAGGTATAGGGAGCGGTCGGCACAGCTCAAACTAGCTGACATATGTATTGCCAAACTTCGACATTCAAACCATGAAACTTCATTTTAAAGGTCAATACCGCTATGTTCAGGGCATTCTGGATATAGTAAACGGTACAACTATATGCTTGTTCGTTGATTCCAAAAAATTAGGCATACCCACTACGAACGATTTTTTGAAGAAACATAAACTGGAAAATGTTGAGTTTTGAGGCGATAAGAAGAATTAAAAATCATCACTTTTCTTTTCCTTTTGAAGCAAACATGGCTAATTTATGCTCCATAATTCTGTTTTATAAATAGCATCTTTTTGATTTGAGGTTTGTGCGTTCAATTATTGCCAACGTTGATACGTGCATTCATTGAAAACCTCAATTGTGGCTCCACTGTTTAAGCGTCATATGCGAAATTAGGTTGTCTTGGACCTGGCTTATCCGTAATAGGAGCGACCCACTTTCCAAACCCCCAATGTTAGTGAGACTTTTCCCATGGCAGTCCAGCATCTCCGAAACCCCATGTTCAACATAATTCGATTTTTAAATGTATCCTAATTTATGTTTTCTGTATGCAAAATGTTTTTAAACATTAAAAACCACTATTTGTAATGCTGAAACGGCGTTTTATAGTCAGCAATTATTTGTACGACAGGAAAACCACATGAAAGTATGGAATTATTTAGTATTTTTAAACAATATTTATCCCCCAGTTTAAATTCCTCCAAGAATGAACACGGGAGATCCTCACTTTCCGGAAGGCTTATTAGGACATGCCAGCGAAAAATAGAAGTACGTCGCAAAGAACCAGTGGCATGTGCGTGTGAAGGAAATACCTTTCTAAATTTAGGCTAATTAAACCCAACGGTATATTGACTAAACTTGTTCCGTCTGGAACAATATTGCTAAGACTAAGGATGGGACCCAGAGATCTAAGCAGTTACTAAGACCCGGATAACTACGCGACATATTTACAACAGGAGTGTCTTCACCCAATAAACTAATAACTCTATCGAGATTGCAGAACGTAGTGAAGCATAGGTATACCTACGTCTTTTGCATGCGCAGCCAATCAGCTCACGATAGCATACGTCGATAGGCAATGTGGATATCAAACAATACCGCACAAGTTAGAACAAAACTAACATCGGAAATAAGTTTCCTATGCCCTAAAACCCCCCAGTGCAAGCTATCACCCTCCCAGGACGTAAAACTAAATTAGGAATTTTGCGTCGATGAACCATGGCGCCGCCATACCCCGGTACCCATAAAATCATAGGTCACAAAGCAAAACCAACACCGGCAATGAGTTTTCCATGCCTGAAAACCCCGAAGTGAAACGGATTTTCGAATTTTCGAAACCGCCTAGGACATCGGAAAAAATTTTTCAATTTTGGGTCGAGAAACCATTGGGGCACCATACCTCAAATCCCATAACTCTAGAACCAGAACCTTAATCGAAAAACAAAAAGAGGCATAGGCATTTGTCATTTCACTATCAAATATAACCAAGCGGAGAGAAAAATTCGAAAGATAAGGTAAAAATAAGCTTGCTTCCGTGAAGGGCATTAAAATAAGATAAAAACCTTTATTTTGCTCTCTGACTCCGAACCTTCGGAGCGTCATACTCCCGTGCCCATGGAACCATGGGTCACAGAACAAAATCAGCAGCGTCAATATGCTTCCCAAGCCCGAAAACCCCGTGGTGAAAATTATCAGCCACCCAAGACGTCAGAATAATTTTTCAAATTTTGGGTTAAGAAACAATTGGGGCACCATACCCCCGTACCCATAGAACCATGGGTAACAGAGCAAAGCAAACACCGGCAATGAGTCAAAACAAATTTTCTAATTTTGTGTCGATAAACCGTTGGGGCACTATATCTCAACCCCCATAACTCTAGAACCGGGGCCTTAATGGAAAAACAAAAAAGAGGCATCGGCATTTATCATTTTACTATGAAATATAACCAACCAAAGAAAAAATTCGAAAGTTAAGATAAAAATAACCTTGCTTCCGGTACACGGTAAATAGTCTATGCCGGTTCGAATGAGCTCAAGATCATGAAAATCGGTCGAGTAGTTCCCGAGTTATGGCGGATCACACACAGACGGAATTAAAAAGATTTCACCCCTGCAACACACAATCTCCACTACGTTCTGATAATGCTAATCTGAACGGTTCATTTAAATAAAAATAAAAGTAAAAGACAGAAAACGTAAACATAATTAGACAGGAAAATATGTGAATAGCGTAAAAGTTTGGCAATGGCCAGCTATATTTGTTGTCGATAAACAAAAACAACAAAAAGCTACCTTGACATGAAACCTTCCGATCAAAATGGCAACTGAAATGCGAAGTCGCAGAAGGAACAACGAAAAACTCAGTGCTGAGCAAACTTTCTTGCGGCGTTTATCGACTAAAAAATTCATAAAACAAAACCCAAATCTCGCTCACCCTTAAACGTAAAGGTCTAAACTTAAGAGCATAACTTATCATCTAGTAAATATAAAAAACAAGCTAGTTCCAACGCCAAAGATAGTATAGTGGTTATACAATAGTAATCAAACGCAATTAATAGATATCAGGAACTCGACTAATAGTTTTTAGAAAAAAGATTTGAAAACATCAAAACATACCGTCCGAAGTTGCCTTCATTTATACAACCAATAACGCTAATCCGTACGCATAGTAACATGTTAGGGATTGCTAATTTGAATATCGTAATATGTTGTGTAATCGATAACAGTAAAATCTCCTCGAGAAGATTGAAGTACTAACATAACCCCCGGTAAGCCGTTTGAGAATTGATGAAGCGGGACCTGGGAAATCACCGTGTTAGGTTCAAAAATGATACCTTACCCCACAGATAACCCCACTGTATTGTACCTTAAATCAACCCGACATGACTTCTACTCACTTGGCTAGCCCAAGAGCAGGGAGTAACCGGAATTCCGGTTCCGGCGAAAATCGTGTTCCGGGTGCGGTTCCGGCAAAGCGCAAAAACCGGAACCGCATACCGGAATTCCGGTTTAAAAATTTTGTTTGAAATTTTCCACATTTTTTGCTTCATCTGTGATCCAAACATATGTAATATATATTATACAATGATCAAGCTTTGATATAACCAAGCAAAAGAAAAGATTAACTAAACTATTTGCTGTATGAAACGTAATTTCATATTTTCAGTAGAAATTTATTATAATAACCTGCGGTGTACATTTGAATTAAACCTGTCGAACTCGGTAACAGAGTATGGCTTACGTAGAAGTACTTAGCATATGCTTGGATAACATAAATTGCGTCAATCACCTGCCAGTGCGCTTGTTAACTTTATAAATCAATCTCAATTGAAGTAAAGTAACGTTATCTGAAACGCAGCCAGAAACTGCGTTCTTGGCAATAAACTGTATTTATTGAAACTGTGCGAGCAGCATCACATCTTGTCTTATTCATAGCATTATAATTAAAAGGTTATCATCATTATCATCTAACTGACGGGCAGTGTTTGTCCAACGCTAGCCTAAACAGTGTCTTTGGCCACTGATCAGAAAATTACCTTCTATCTATTATTTTCTCTTAGACTCTTATAAACCAATAATTTCAAGTTTCCTACAGAAGAACATGTAACAAACGTATGTGTAGTAAAGAGGCCACTGGACACAGAGAGAAAGTGTGTACTCTACGCTCCAAGCTTTGTAAGCTCATTCAATTTGACGAAGTATACGCAATGGCGTATAGTGGAAGGCATTTTTTGCTCTGGGTGTCCAAAAACCGACATATTTGATCGATAAATAAACATTATTAGCTTCCTCAGTCTCTTAAAAGTTTCAGAAAGGCAATAATACCATCGCAATACATTAAGTTTAATGTAAAAGTTATTTTTAACGCATTTTAAATCCACTATATATACCCTCATTTGTTTTACTATATATAAATTTCGAAGACCAGGTTCCGGTTCCGGATCCGGTTTAAATGGACGGTTCCGGTTATTCCCTGCCCAAGAGCCTATCGAATGTATCAAAAACCGGAAGTAAAAGTACTACACTACAACACAAGGCGTTAACATTTTTAGCGTTAAGACACAGAGCTTTAATGCCCGAATCCAGATTAATACAAAATTAATACTGTTACCTACGGCAAAGGATCATTGACCACCATTATATAGACTTCGCAAAGTTGAAAAAACCTTTCAGACAGTATATGGTTGAAATTAAAAATTTAAAACTTTCCTAAAACATTTTAAGGAACCTAATTGATGTTTTTAATAAACATGCACGCAAAAATAACGCTGAGTTGCTATACACAATGCAGACCAGACATAAGTTTTAGCATAAACCAACAAATATATGTTTATGAAACAGCCTCACATGTTCGAAACTACCGTTCATCAACACAACTATTGGGATGTAAATCCAATTAAACAAAAAAACTGTTGTTAAACATCATAATAATAACTATGGATAGCTCCGGAATTTTCGAAGTAAAGGCTAGATTCTAAAAACTTCCAAAACATAATATATACCAACAGTTTCTCAGCGGAGCTATATGTAATCCACCGGCTGACGAAACTATATAATTCCTATTTTCGTTCGAAATGTAACTTTGACTGGACGGATTGGTTTACGCGATAATTTGAAAGCTTCAATTTTCTACTTGTGCCCTTGAGTTGGGCACGAAGCCCGATTCTAACATTTCTTCCGCCCCCCCCCCCCCCAGTGAAAGC
>JASANE010016741.1:0-11391 GCA_030248225.1 Trileptium ribeirensis | reverse complement strand
TCTCTAGTTTCATAACTGCTTGACGTTAAGGCTCAGCCTTAAGACTTCTAAATATTGCATAAAGAAGTACGCGTATCGGCAGGTGAATTATGGCTTAGAGCTGGACATTTATCGGAAAACTGTTCTATGAGTGACTAACTTTTAGTGGCGCGCTACACACCTAGCTTATAATCCTATTAGGAGTTATACCTTAAGAACTGTAAGTTAAGACTTGGTAATACGTTACGAATTAGTAGTGCTACTTCTTAAGTCTGGCTGCCAGTCGGGGTCGCCGGAGCAAGTAGTACTATTCTTGAGTAGACTGGGCGAGGAATCGATTACCCTCTCGAGTCGCCGTTAGATCCCACTTACTATCTGGCCAGCCAGTCCAGGGACACGGATCTCCACTACGACCAGCCAGTCTGGGTTCGTGCGGAGTCAAGACTTCAACTGAATAGTAGTCGACCTCAACTATACAGTTTTATATACGTGGTCTACAGCGAGTCGGGGTCACTGCAATTAAAAATAACGGCTTTATCGAACAAATGTGGTTGTTCGAGTAGATGTTCTCTGTTACTGGCTAGTCCAAAGTGGGGGGCCGGCATTTTCGGCTGCCCCCGCAATAAGGAGATACCCCCGGTTCCTAGCCCCCGGCAAAAAAAGAGTAACCCCGTCTCAAAGCCCCCTGCTGAGAAAAATTAACGTTTTAATCCGACAAAATCCGGCAAAAAAAATTGGCCCCCCGGGTGATCCGGGGGGGAGTACAGGTTATAATTTTCCGAAAGTTGGACTAGCCAGTGTTAGACATAATATTTTTGCTGTTTGTAGATCAATAACCGTTTTGTGTATATTTACTAATGTTAGTATTACGTCGTGCACTCAGTACCATAACTTCCCGTTGCGAAGGTTTTCGTTACAAGGGATGTGCCGGAAAATGCACTAAATCGCCTTAAAGCAGTCGTAAGTTTTTTTAACTATTATGTAACTTATTGATGTGTACGTAACAGAAGAGTCCGGCACAGGAAAAAAGAGCATGTTTACAGAAAGACATGTACTAGAAATTGGAAATTTTGTCGGCTGAACATTGTTGCCAGTTATAGGTTTTTCGTTTTGAAGTTGTTGACAAACATGTCAATCGTTTTTTTGGTGTATTTTTCTTTAGCACCGAACGAGATCACGCTAGAAATATTTAACTAGCATCATAACGAGATGTTGGTTATTTTTGGTAATAATCGTTCAAGGTAAGAAAGCTTGCAAAAATGTTTTGTCATATACATGGATTCTTTTATGCAGGCTATATATTTTTGTGCATATAAGGTCATGTGACACCAGTGTGTCGCCCAGTCATGGCGTCGCAAATGGCTTCTTTTTCATAAATTTTGCCAAGGGGTATAAACCATGGATTCCGAAATACTTAAAAGTTTCTGAATTCAGCGTGTTTTACCGGAACACTTCAAATTCTTGGTATATTGTGCCGTATTTTGGCTAAAATCTTTATTGCGGAATCGCATATATTACTTTTACTAAATATTTTTACAAATTCACATTTAAACTCACATAAAATTGATACGGCTGACGGTTTGTTGAACGTTGCAAGGGCCGAAAATCAGCATTTCATGAAAAATACGTAATGACAATTACTGTAATGTGATTCCCACGGAGTATTATAGCAATTGTCGTACTGTAGTCATAAAATTAACGTATAACATACCAAAAACCAATTTTCCTCCCCCCCACTTTGAAGATTCCCCGAGAATGAACATGGGGGCCCCGAGAAGTCCCGCCCTTTTCCGAGGGCTGTAGGACAGACCAGTTTCATGTCCTTTTTCTCCCATACATTCGTTTTCAAGCTATAAAACGACGTTTGAGCATTATAAATCGTGGTAGTGTAACCTACGTGGGTCTAGGCTACATATTTTGCACGTTCAGGTTACACTCTCTCGGTTGTACAAATGCGTTCAGGGCGCTGCCTATGCTTGAAGACTGCACAGTCGAATAAATTATTAAGGATGAGTAAATTGACTGTTCACCCAATAGTTTATTCTAACACATGTTATCTATTAGAATACACATATAAACATATACCTTTATTTCTCACCGGAGATACTGATTGCGCTCCGATTGTAAAGATTATTGTTCTCTAGTGAAATTGTTTTAACACCGATTTGGAACTGAATTGCTTTCACTCGCTTGCGCAAGGGTTTAAATGATCTTTTTTAGCCCCGATTCCCGGGAACTAAATTAAACCTAGTTGTGAAACCTCTCTAACTCCTAATATTTTAATATAATCGTTGCCAGAGAGTCTTCGAGTTTTTGGGATTTCTAAATACCGTACCCTAACTTAAGTTTAGATTTTTGTTCTAGAGAAAGACTTTTTATGAAATTTGCCGAACTGTTAACTCAAAACACTTTCCCAAATTTTAGACGCGGATTCAGCACATACACACTCACACATCCGCTAATTAGGTGTAAAATACATAAGGCACTCATTGCTAATACTCACGACATATAAACGACAACAACAGTGTGTAACGATGAGCTAGTCGAAATGATATGTTATGAATAATTGTGAACGATTGGTTGCTGTCACAACGAAACAGTGTATAGCAGAACTCAATATCGAATTGTAATCTTATTATATTAAAGTGCCCTACACATAAATGGCTTACGCATGAAATAATGAAATATATTATACGTCGTCCTGCGGAAAGAATATTGTTAATGTTAAAAATTATATAAAAATAACATTGAAAAATATATGGAAGTTATAAAAGAGCTGACACAATCTTGTATTCAGATCATCCTAGCTCAACTGCTATAGCAAATTTGGGGACAAATTTTTTGTAAACGAGGGGGAAATGTGACGAGGTACCATTACGTCCATCGATTCAATAATTCGATTCTTTAGCTAACTCAGAGGCCCGCCCGAATCCGATGGGTCGATTCGAACGTTGTATATGGAAGTCTTGTTCATAATAGTCGTGTTCATGGTGCAGTTACAGTGTGTATAATATTTATCTACTACACGTGAAAAGGTATATGTATTTGTATTGGTGCTTGGATTATACGCATTGTTTATTTGTTTATGAACACATATTGTTTACTACAAGCTATGTGAGTGAAAATAGAGGAAATGTGTGTTGTGTTTGCGTTTTATCATTCGTGCATTCTCTGAGGGTTGTATGTATACTATACTTTGATATGTAACAGATGTTTCGGGTGCGTTGTTTTGAAATGATGAATATAATATTGTGCAAAAATTACTGTTACTTTTGACTTAAAATGGGTAGGGGGATGACCCATGTATTTACGGATTTTGATACCATTTTATTTAGGGCGTAATCTAGATTAACCAAAATGAATTTGGTACCTTTTGATCCAGTACTTAAGAAATTATGGAGCATCCCCCATGTCACTCTTTTACATTCCAAACAGTTAAATTGTTAAAAATTATGAAATTCAGGAGTGTGCCTAAGACCCTGGAAACAGTTAAAATTAAGAGAGTTTTGAAGAATATTTTGTGTGTTATGGCCTGTTGTATTGTCGTTTATATGTCGTGAGTATTAGCAATGAGTGCCTTATGTATTGACACCTAATTAGCGGATGTGTGAGTGTGTATGTGCTGAATCCGCGTCTAAAATTTGGGAAAGTGTTTTGAGTTAACAGTTCGGCAAATTTCATAAAAAGTCTTTCTCTAGAACAAAAATTAAAACTTAAGTTAGGGAGCGGATTTAGAAATCCCAAGAACTGGTAGCTTCTCTGGCAACGATTATATTAAAATATTAGGAGTTAGAGAGGTTTCACAACTAGGTTTAATTTAGTTCCCGGGAATTGGGGCGGGAAAAGATTATTTAAACCCTTGCGCAGCGAGTGTAAGCAATTCAGTTCCAATCGGTGCTCAAACAATTTGACGCGTACAATAATCTTTACAATCGGAGCGTAATCAGCATATCCTGTGAGTAATGTAAGTATATGTTTATATGTGTATTCTAATAGATAACATGTGTTATAATAAACTATTGGGTGAACAGTCAATTTACTAATCGAAATTTATTCGACTGTGCAGTCTTCAAGCATAGGCAGCGCCCCAAACGCATTTGTACAACCGAGAGAGTGTAATCTAACGTGGATAATATGTAGCCTAGACCCACGTAGGTTACACTACCACTATTTATAATGCTCAAACGTCGTTTTATAGCTTGAAAACGCATGCACGGCAGTAAAACAACATGAAACTGGTCTGTCCACAGCCCCCCGAAAAGTGGGGGGACTTCGGGGGCCCCCATGTTCATTCTCGGGGGAATCTTCAAAGTGGGGGGGAGGAAAATTGGTTTTTGGTATGTTATACGTTAATTTTATGACTACAGTACGACAATTGCTATAATACTCCGTGGGAATCACATTACAGTAATTGTCATTACGTATTTTTCATGAAATGCTGATTTTCGGCCCTTGCAACGTTCAACAAACCGTCAGCCGTATCAATTTTATGTGAGTTTAAATGTGAATTTGTAAAAATATTTAGTAAAAGTAATATATGCGATTCCGCAATAAAGATTTTAGCCAAAATACGCAATATACTAAGAATTTGAGTGTTTCGTGAAACACGCTGAATTCAGAAACTTTTAGATTTTGGAATCCACGGTTCATACCCCTTGGCAAAATTTATGAAAAAGAAGCCATTTGCAATGCCACAACTGGCGCACACTGGTGTCACATGACCTTATATGCACAAAAATAGATAGCCTGCATAAAATAATCCATGTATATGACAAAACATTTTTGCAAGCTTTCTTACCTCGAACGATTATTACCAAAAATAACCACATTCTTTATGATGCTAGTTAAATATTTCTAGCGTGATCTCGTTCGGTGCTAAATAGATATGAAAAAAACTATTGACATGTTTGTCAACAACTTCAAAACGAAAAACCTATAACTGGCAACAATGTTCAGCCGACAAAATTTCCAATTTCTAGTACATATGTTTCCGTAACATGCTCTTTTTTCCTGTGCCGACTCTTCTGTTACGTACACATCAATAATTACATAATAGTTAAAAAAACTTACGACTGCTTTAGGCGATTTAGTGCATTTTCCGGCACATCCCTTGTAACGAAAACCTTCGGACGGGAAGTTATGGTACTGAGTGCACGACGTAATACTAACATTAGTAAATATACACAAAACGGTTATTGATCTACAAACAGCAAAAATATTATGTCTAACACTGGCTAGTCCAACTTTCGGAAATTATAGCCGCACCCCCCGGATCACCCGGGGGCCAATTTTTTTGCCGGATTTTGTCGCGTTTAAACGTTAATTTTTCTCAGCAGGGGGCTTTGAGACGGGGGTACCCGAATTTTTGCCGGGGGCTAGGAACCGGGGGTATCTCCATTTTGCGGGGGGGGGGCAGCCGAAAATGCCGGCCCCCCACTTTGGACTAGCCAGTAACAGAGAACATCTACTAAAACAACCACATTTGTTCGATAAAGCCGTTATTTTTAATTGCAGCTACCCCGACTGGCTGTAGACCACGTATATAAAACTGTATAGTTGAGGTCGACTACTATTCAGTTGAAGTCTCTTACTCCGCACGAACCCAGACTGGCTGCTCGTACGGGGAGATCCGTGTCCCTCGACTGGCTGGCCAGATAGTAAGTGGGATCTAACGGCGACTCGAGAGGGTAATCGATTCCTCGCCCAGTCTACTCAAGAATAGTACTACTTGCTCCGGCGACCCCGACTGGCAGCCAGACTTAAGAAGTAGCACTACTAATTCGTAACGTATTACCAAGTCTTACTACAGTTCTTAAGGTATAACTCCTAATAGGATTATAAGCTAGGTGTGTAGCGCGCCACTAAAAGTTAGTCACTCATAGAACAGTTTTCCGATAAATGTCCAGCTCTAAGCCATAATTCACCTGCCGATACGCGTACTTCTTTATGCTATATTTAGAAGTCTAAGGCTGAGCTTAACGTCAAGCAGTTATGAAACTAGAGAAGCCGAGTATAAGCTTCTCTTATCGACACAGACTATAGCCAACAATAGTCAATAACACAATCCGAGACACGCAATTCTTTACGCTTTCACCAATTTGAGCCAAAAGAAATCCAGCCAGAAGTAATTAAGCTTCACTTAATCCTTAAGCAATAAGCTCCTTGCATCCTTATAAACTATCTGGAACACGTAATGAAAACCGACCGTAAGTCGAACACAATACCGCTACCTATCCTAGCTAGGTAACCTCTAACAGAATTTAAAATCCAAAATGGTTGCAGCTCTTTAAAGCATAAAAATTGAAACCAACGTATAATACTTGTCGTCGCTTCCGCTTGAACTGTGAACTAGACTGACTAAAACCAAAATTAAACTTGCTAGCACACATTAGCTAATGAAAATACGAAACAAAAATATGCAAATTAAGTAGGTAAGGTGAGTAAAATTTTAAAATTTGAGTTTAGATAGGAAAAATATAATAGAGAAATTAAGTTTTGAACTAAAATTTAAGCCTTTAGGACCCCAAGCCTACTGGACCCCCGACATCCACGGTTGTCGGAGTAGCATCTGACACTGATGCTGTTCTTTAAATTTCCATCCCGATTTATTTCTGTCAAATCAGACCCGATTATTATTTTCTTCTTTTATTTCCATCCCTATTTTAAGGTCTTCTTCTTTTGTCCCGGGGTTTCTTCGGAGTTGCGGTTTCCCCCCAAATAAAATATAAATGCTTGAAGGAATATATGATTGGCTAATATAACAACATGTTAACATAGAACAATAACAAATAAAGCGCTATTTTATAGATTTTATAATGACCCTTTTCTTCTTTGGTTCAGGGAATGGTGTTCGATAAAATATTCTTTTGAAATAATTTTCTTTTGCAAATTATTAATATTAGATCGTCTGTTTTCGATCACGGCAGTGATTGAGCTCATTGTTTGAGGCATCGACTTTTCTTCGGGGCGACGGACTCGACGTTGTTGGGTTAATCAGGTTACCGGTTGCATAACACCGGTTCTTTGGCCATTGTTTTATCGCATCCCTTGTACAGGTCGTCGTCGCTTTTGGGTCGTTACCGTTACCTTACGTTCTTTCGATTCATCTGTTCATACCAATTGTTCTTTCGTCGTGGATTATTATTGTAAGTCAATATCTTTCAGTTCGTCCGATTGTATCTATTTGATACTTTGTCATCGATCTTTGTTGGCTTCGTTTTGTATATATACCGAATTGTTTCTTCATTTGAATCCGTTCTTTGTCGTCGAGTATTGTTAGTTGTTGCGGTCACTATCGATTTTATTGGGTATCTTATTGATCACTGTAGGAAAGCATGGATTCCGAAGGCTAGAACCGGTCCCCTCTTCCTCCATGTTCGCCTTCCTGATCAACTAAGATTCGGTGAGGAGGCAGACTCCCGACATCAGATGTACCGACGCTCCATCCCATGTCGTTGTTATAACTGGTTGATACTCGAGAATCTTCCTTGGAGATTTTGTGCATCCAAGGATTTCCTGTGCCCCGTAAATTCCTTGTCGAATTTCTTCTTTCTTGTTTCCGATGAACCAACGGATTCTTCGTTTCGCCGTTTTATATTCTTCTTCCGTAATTAGCTTTCTGTCATGGGTTCGACCTTTTATATAACTAAGGGCTTTTCCGTTGCTGACCCACGTTTCATTGTCTTGAAATATTCCTTTCGGTATTTTGCCGCTTGTTTTAACATATCCATTCTTTGATGTGCCGCCGTACGTGACACCGTATATTGAATGTTTCTTTCCATTATCTCGACATAGTCCAACGGTATTGCCACTACTTCTGGCAGACTCTGTACTTGGCTGAGTTTAGTCTTTAGTAGTTCTGTCACTCCTTCTTCATCCCTTTTATGTATTGTAGAACTACTTGTCAATATTCTTCGTTCGTTATTTTGATTGCTCGGCATTTTGTTCGGATCTTTGCTTCTTCGTCTCGTAAAGTTGTCAACATTTGTACCGTTCTTTCTTCTTCGGTACTTCCTTCTTTGCTAAGAATTTCGATCCATTTAGCCTTTGTATTATCTACCGCTCTTTCGATTGTTATTTCGTCCATTATCTCGACATAGTCCAACGGTATTGCCAGTACTTCTGGCAGATTCTGTACTTGGTTGAGTTTACTCTTTAGTAGTTCTGTCACTCCTTCTTCATCCCTTTTATGTATTGTAGAACTACTTGTCGATATTCTTCGTTCGTTATTTTGATTGCTCGGCATTTTGTTCGGATCTTTGCTTCTTCGTCTCGAAATGTTGTCAACATTTGTACCGTTCTTTCTTCTTCGGTACTTCCTTCTTTGCTAAGAATTTCGATCCATTTAGCCTTCGTATTATCTACCGCTCTTTCGATTGTTATTTCGGGGATGACATCAATTTGTGAATAGTGTTGATTTGTGTTTCGAAATAGCACGATCGCCCCACAGTTGATCTCCTTGTAACGGTAGTTCCGTCCACTGAAATGCTTCACCGTTTAGGTGTTTATCAGGGATATCAAGTGCTATGTGTGGATATTATGTTCCGACTGCTATTTCTTGGTGTTTATTTCTTTGAGCATGTGGTTCTTTTTCCAGTTGTCCGCTTCGATTTTGTTCCGCTTGTAGTTGCGGCTCCTTGGTATTTTCCTGTATTTCGCTCAATTATGTTTGTAATCCCAACATTTCTTCTCGCCCCGATATCACTTCTTCGCGCGTCTTTTGTAGTTACCCTTGGCTGTTGCTCTTTGCTCGTTCCTGGGCTTCTTCATGATATGGTGATAAGCTGGGTAATTCTTCAGCGTTCTTTAATTCGATCGTCTTGATTTGTAACGCTTCTTCTTTTTCTTTTATGGTTCAGCCTTGTTTGTCAATTTGGTATTGACATTCATTGTACAATCTACTCCATTCTCAATTCGTATCTTCCTTTTCTTGAATTTGTTGCTGTAGTTCTTGTATCCGTTCCAACGATTGTTCTGTAATTTGATCAAATTGCGGAAGTCGTTTTCCAGATCTAACGTTGGGGTATGGCTTTGTAGTCGTACTATTTCTTGGTCTTTTTCTGCCAATTCTTTCTTTCGTATTTCAAATTGTTCTTTAAACGTCGTCACTTCTTTTGTGTGAGCTTTTTGCATTTTCTTCCGTCTTTCATGTTCTCTTCTATACTTTTCTTCCCACACTTTTTCTTTTGCTTAGATGGTTTCATTCGCTGTTTCTACCCTTTCATTGAACACTTTCTGGATCAAGCGCACTCCTTCAAACACTTGTTCTTTTGGTATTTGCGGTTCCGTTTCGTATTTCGCAATTTCTTTTCTGGTTCGATTAGTGCTTCCGTCACTCTTTCATCGATCGTTATTATGTACGAAACCAAGTAGTTATTATACTGATTCGGTACTTTCCCGACCATATGGCGATATTTGTTGCTGTTGTTCCGCTGCTCCTGACGTTGGTATTTTTCCAATGCCTTCTATTTCTGACGTCGGCGTTAATGTTGAGAATCCTCGCGTACTGTACGTTAATTGTTCGCTTGAAGACCATTACCTTGGTGTAGCGGTTGGTGGTACCATTATCGGTTCCGGTGTTTTGAATGTTGGCTTTATTATTTGTTTCACCGCCTCTCATTCAGCTTTTGTTACCGGTACTATTTCCACCGATATTCTGGTATCGCTTTGTATCCACATTGTTCTTGTAGCGGTTTCGGTCCTTCTTTTATTCGAGGATCTTTACCTTTTGCCACTAGTTCTTTTAAGCTTCCCACTTGTTGTATTGGTTTCGGTGTTTCTATTGGTTGTTGTTGTGGCACTTTCTCATATCGTCGTGGAATTGCTCCTTAGCTTCGATCTACCGGTTTTTGTTCAGACAGCGGTTCTTGGCGTTTCTCTTCCGTTTCTGCGGGACCTTCTTTTTGTTCATCCTGTATTTGTTTCGGATCGCCCGTTCTAACGATCGCCACAATGCCCGGTCTGTTTGTTCTTGACGTGGGTGCGTCCACGTGTCTTGTCGTTCTATTCTTTTTCGTAGTCACTCTGAACTTGTTTTCGTTCTTGTCCTGTTGTTTCTCTCACATTCCCGTCTTTGTCTACGAAGTTCCGCTCTGACCATATCATCATACCGTGTACGAATTCCATTTTCTGAACATGGTTCATCTTTATGGCGATTTAATTTCAAGTCCGTATTTTGCTACTTTTTCTTAGCATCTTTGTGAGAGTGACTTCCGTTTCCGTAACCATGGTGCTATTGTTTCACTTGGCGCTGATCCGACTGCAACTTGTGACAGGTTTCTTCCATCTTGGTATCGAAGTCTTCCCCTCAGTATTGTTTCTCGATATTCGTGTCATTTCAATGACGGATAATAATATTTCGGTTCTTGTTCTGAGCTTCTACTCCTACACGATGTGTCTCGCGATCTTGGTCGAATTGATTGGTGTCTTCGGTTTGAAGACTTCTCTTCTCGGCGCTCAGACGGTTCTGAGTATTTGCGTCTACCTTCTGTGCACTCGCGTCGTGAAAATCTCGATCGACCTTGTTCTGCTTCTAAAGATTCTTTCGAAGATTTTGATCTTCTTTTTGTACTTTGTTCGTTCTTTCATTCTTGTTCTTTTTGTATTGTTGTTTTTCTGCCATTCGTTGGACAGTTTCGTAATGTCCCCTGTTGGTCTTTCAAATCTTTGATTTTATATTTTTGTATCCATTCCACTAATAATTCGTTATCCTCCTCTTCATCATAGTTGATTTTTCTCTGGAGGCTCGATTTCTTCCTGTGGTTTTGGGTCGACTTCCATTGGTTCTTCACTTGCTATTGGTTTCGGTGTTATTTTACTTTTTTCGATGTGCTTTCCCCAAGCTGCGCTTCCCGACGAACTGGCCCCGACTGGCTGCCAAGCCCACCGAGTTGCACCGCTGGTTCGGTACTTTCTTTAGGTTCCGGTTCTTGTTCCGACGCGGCTTTCTGCATTTGTGCTTGCTGATGAGTTGCCCCCGAATGGCTGACAATCCCACCAGTTTGTACCTCCTGCATATCCCCGCTTTTTGGAACTTCTGTTGTTGATTGCTGTTGTTTTTTCGGATCTTTTAATTTTTCCCTGAATTCGCCTCTTTTTGGCACTCTTCCTCTACTTTCTTCTTTGTTAGCATATATATATATATATTTGTTGATATTCTTCGATCCGTAGCGCTATTTGTTCTTGCGTCTTTTCTCTCATTTCGTTCCTCAGTTTGTCGATTCTTCTACCGATTCTATCGGTTTCGGAGAATCCACCATGATTGAATCCGACACTGCCCGTTTGTTCTACGATTGCGGCACGTTGTGTCATTATCTCATTCACGATCTCTTGATTCGTTCTTTTCCACGGTATTTCGTTGGAATATCTCGCGATATTATCATCATTCGTTACCAATAACTTATCAGGCCAAAT
>JASANE010016740.1:0-76779 GCA_030248225.1 Trileptium ribeirensis | reverse complement strand
ATTTCAGTAATGTACCCCTATGTTGCAATAAACAGTATTTTGTACCCCTAAAATAGCCTTTTTGTACCCCTAAAACGTACCCCTATGTTGCAACAAAAGTGTTTGTACCCCAAAAATACCATATTTGTACCCCTAAAATTACATATTTGCGGCATTTTGTATCCCTAAATTAGTAATTTTACCATTTGTGTACCCCTAAAATTACACATTTTTACTATTTTGTGCCCCTAAATTTCAGTAATGTACCCCTATGTTGCAATAAAACAGTATTTTGTACCCCTAAAATAGCCTTTTTGTACCCCTAAAACGTACCCCTATGTTGCAACAAAAGTGTTTGTACCCCAAAAATACCATATTTGTACCCCTAAAATTACATATTTGCGGCATTTTGTATCCCTAAATTAGTAATTTTACCATTTGTGTACCACTAAAATTACACATTTTTGCTATTTTGTGCCCCTAAATTTCACTAACGTACCCCTATATTGCAATAAAACAGTATTTTGTACCCCTAAAATAGCCTTTCCGCCTGATGAGGCTCTTGGTACGGCCGAAACGTTTGTATCACCATACTTGCAATATACATATATGTATGCTATATATACATTCGCGATATAATATGCTTGGAACAAGTACCCGGCACACGCTGACACCATGGTACAACCCCGTACCTAGCTCCGTACAATCCCGTAGGATCCCCTAATTGCCTCCTACAACCCGCCACTCCGGTAGACACCAATTATAGCTAATGATCCCACGCGCAATAAAAACTTAAATCACCACTACATACCCGTACTTAAGATTATAATGACCTCAGTATCTATTAGTTTGATTGGAAAAGTCAGCTTAAATACCCAATTTTATAGATTATAATGACCCAATGCATGCAAACGCTATAATGAGCCACGCGCATAAAATATTTAATTACCACTAATAACCCGACATACAACGTAGTACCGAGTAGCCCATAATTATCTGTCCCAATTAGAGACCGGCACCCAACTAATGACCCCATTAATTATACATTAAAAACTAATGATACCATAAATAAAAATTCACCCTAATGACCGAATTCACAGCCAAAATATTTGGATCCTCGGGGATCCTGCTAGCACCGCTATTACTACTACGTATTATTTATTATTAGTTAAGAGTAGAATAAAACAGAGAGTTATAAATACGACCATGCATGACAACGTCACGAGTCAAATGAAACCTTATTTAAAACCAAACTGCAGCCAAAAAATGAACATAAGGTGCTTGCATATCAGATGAGACTGACCTAATTAAACATTCTGTTTTTTGTGCATAGTTAATGAGATATCTTGGCATATGGTGTTTGCATACTTAATGAGCGTCAAGTAATTAAATATTCTGAGTTTTATGCATATTAAATGAGGTTGAGTTGACGTAACGTTTATGTTTTGTTTTATTAAAAAGAATTAATTTTAAAAGAGACTATTTTCAGCTTATGAAATCAACGAATATTATAGCTATATGTGTATTTATATATATGTGAAGTAGACATGTATGCCAATATATACCTGCACACCTATGTACATACATTCAACCAACACATGACTCACCACCACCGGTCCCCACCGGTGGGGGGGGGGGCAAAACCCCTGTTTTCTATCTACTAACGTGTTGTCCAAAGTTTAGTCGAGCTTATTGCATCAATGCTGATTGTAACCTAAATTAAGCTGGTCTTTTCAGTTATCCCCCCAGCCGGAATTTCGTCAATTTTGAAGTTACAGATAAAATTTTGGTACCAATCGATTCAACCGAAAAGACCCAATTAAGCTCTAATGTAAGTTCGTATGTGTAATCGTCACGTATCTTAAATCCAGTATAAACATCAGTGCTTTCAATCTGGTTAAATTATTCATAATGAAAAATGTTTTTCGACTCTTTAAAACTATACTTACGGTTGCCCTATTTAAGTTAATGTTTCGTTTGTAGTATATGTAATTAACCCTTTGACGCATGAATTGATCTGTATTTCGTGCAATGTTAAAAAAATTTTGCCGCAGCGGCGGATTGAACTTGGATTGTTTCGTTGCGATCCTCGTACGCTAGCCACTATGTTACCTATGAGCTGTTGCCCGGTTCCTGAAAGAGTCTCACAAAGTGAGCGAATAACCAAAGTGTATCCCTTCGCAATGTACGCTGTATCATATATGAGACACTATGCGGGAAAGTGTTAATGTAGTTTAGGTATATTTACGTAATTTCGGACCACAAATTTTACAAAAATGGTATAATATGCCAGGAACTTCCAATTTGCATGCCCCATAACAATATTCAGGGCCGAAACTAAGCGTTCGTATTATTTGGCAAAGCGGCTCAAGTATTCGAAACCAGTGTGAGGTTGTCAAATTTATTATTTTATTATAAGTAAAATCTGCAACAGGCAGATACGTACAAATGGATTAGGATGAACCAGCGCAAATTTCATAGTTCACAAGTAGTAAACGTGGCGAACGATAAAGCTTCCCGTAATTCTCCCACTGAAATTCCCATTCTTCCATGTAAGAGTAATGGGCACTTTTAACAATTGACGCTAATAAACGAATACAATATTTCTATGTGCATGGATGAGAACCGACATCTCGGACATGATGATAGTTCTCAACAAATACTACAAAAGAACGTTATAATCAAGAATATAACCAACCAGCCTTCCAAATGTGTTACGAAGCAACAATACTGCATTAAGCAAAAAAAAAGCTATTTCTGCCATCATTGGACAAGTTAAGGGACGTATAGACAAACGAAATGCTAGTTTTTTCTACTGTATGCGAATTTTAGGCAATTCGCTACAGATATAAAGAACTGAAGGGGTACGGGCCAATCAGAAGCCGTGCAATAACATTTTCGTCCACAAGGTTGCATTAAGTTCTTACAGAAATAACTATTCATCAAAACAAATTCTGTAATCTATTTAATTCCTTGCCACATTTGCAGCCGAAATCACACCGCTGCTATATGTTTGCTATAAAACCAAAATTTTTAACTGAAAAATTGATAGTGTTCGCTGCGAACTGTAAATGAAATACGTATTTTACGTATATTTTTGGACTGCTCAGTAAGAACGTATAGGTAAAGAATAACTTGAACCCTCAGCTTATATATAATGCATCTCGCGCCTATGTAAAACAACATATAAGAAAACTATCCGGAAATAAAGTAAAACCGAGATCGTAGATTGTATATTTAAGATTGTACACTTTTATATCGTCAAAATGGCACGTATTACATGAATTGAATAGCGTGCGTAGCAGCGTTGTTATACCTGTCTCGCTATAATAATAATAATAATTACGAACGAGCCAGCAAGGAGAAGACCTAACAATGTAGCCGTTGAAATTGTTTGTTGTTGGTCCAATTTATACGTTGTCGTTCTATGTTGTCCGATATAAACGCACACGGACAAAGCAAATCATCGAACGTAGAGCACATAGATATATGCTTATATAATATTAGTATGTAACAGTATTGAACAAACGCTTAATTGTCGCCTGCAGTACATGTGTTTGATACTTTTGATAGTAAATTTTGATATATAGGTTAGGTATGTATGTGAATGAACATTAGAATGAAATAAAATGAAATGAAAATGCCCGCTGCAGTTACCTCGGAAGGTGCCGATCTCTGGTGCTCCAACTACTAAGCGCGCGCGGAGTGCAAAGTGGTGATTAGAGCAACAGGTCGCGTTCTTGCAATCTATAACTTTTCGCGTATCACATATGTTACTCAACTTACCGACGCCGAAGCCGAAAGAGGTACGACTCATTTTTATCCGGATCTGAACTCACGACCTGACAGTCGATATTCTAATGCTGAGCCATTGGGCCTGTATATTAAATATGGATCCATCATGGCCACAGCGGCATAGCGGTTATGAAATCAACTAGGTAGCGAATCGTCTGTCAGCGTCTTTTAATCTAAGATTGTTGCCAAAAGTATTCATGTAAAGGAATTGTTGCTATCACCAGTATCAAACACATATATACCACCAATAATTAAGTCGCTTCATGACCATTTTGAACTGAAATGTAAGCAGGTCGACCAAACAGTAGAAAATTGAACGACGAGTAACTGCAGTAGATTCTGGATGCATTCGCCAGAAATACTCTGACTTTGGTTGAAAGTCTAGCGCTATTGGTAATAACATCTATGCGCAGTCTCAGGAACGTTGAGAAATTACCCAACAATGGATAACTACTTCCCTTCTAGTGTTAAATGAGAAATACATTGCATAATTTATTGTTGCCAGCCGCCAATGAACACTGGGCACGCTACCTGAAATTTCAGCAAAACAAATTAGTAGTGAAGCACTATAATAGATTTTCAGCCCTGCCTATGGTCCTACCCGTGAGCATTAAGACTCTGTGATAGTGGCTTGGAAACGTTTTCAGATCTGGTTGGGGCCGATCTCAAAATTGTCGGGGCCCACTGTACAGGTACAACTTAACAATAAAAATGTTTGGGGGGTGTGGAAGGGTGGCCCCACCATTCCAAATCCTTGCATTGCGAACGTCTAACAACACAAAATAAGCAAAGTAATTCTACCACTGTGGAAGTATAATCGACACAATGTATATATAATCTTGCATGTACCAAATAAATCATTAATTAACATTGTTGCGTTATCATACCTAGCCAAACGTCTGACCTTAAAAATCTGGACAGCTATATTTTGAAACAAGAATAAAACTATCAATAAACAATAATCTTAAATCCGAAACACTTTTCATGTCGACGGTTGTTACAAATCGAAATAGCGGTTGTTACAAATGAAGCATGCTATTGTTAAAAATAATACCAAACCCAGACGAAAAAGCTAAGTAGTATTAACAGTTCGAGGGATGGTAAATCGGTTCTTTTACATTAGCCCCCCAGCCCGCATTTGCCCAAAAGTGGTCAGATTCTGGAAATTTTGGTATTTTTGTGATCGTCGAGACCTCACCTGATAATTTGGACCAAAAATTGAATTTTTAAAATTTTTAGATTTTTACAATTTTTTTGGGTCCCAAGGGAACCCAAAAATTTTTTTGAAAATTAGATTTTTACTTATCATTCGACGCGGCTTGACGAGCTGAGTGTAATGGTGTTATTTTTAACGGGATCCGATAAAAGCATCCTAAGTTATGGTCAAAAACTGAGCAATTGCTCAGACTCTCAGCCTCCGATAATTTTGTCCATAACTTAGGATGCGGTTACCGGATCCCGTTAAAAATATTGCCGTCTGATTCAGTTCGTCAACCCGCGTTGAATGCTAGGTAAAAATCTAATTTAAAAAATTTTTGGGTTCCCAAGAGGGGAGGGACCCATAGGACCCAAATATCTAAAATTTTAAAAATTCAATTTTTGGATCCAGACGAACAGAGGAGGTCTCGAGGACCACAAAAATACCATAATTTCCAGAATCTGACCATTTTTAGGCAAACGTGGGCTGAGGGGATAATGGAAAAGAACCGGTAAATCTTCATTACTAGGGACATACTCCTTTTACTAAAACATATTAAGTGTTTGCAGTCATGCAAAATCCCGAAACTAACGCCACTACTTTGTCGGAACACAGATACGTTTAAGGCTACAGTCAGATGAAGATGAGGCTAAGTCTATTGAATGATAAATCATTAGATCATATATTGCTAGCATTGTCGTATAGAAAACCATACGAGACTAAGTGCAAACCCTATGAGTCGATAATGACTATTACTACCTTCTAGTCTCTGACTCATGTAAAATGAACATTTGTGTTGTTTAAAACTGAATTTGAATCTATGCGATAATAGCGATACTGTTAGGGCACTTGGTAACCATAGAAATACATCACCGAATGGACCAGTATATATTACCGAATACTTTATGCTATGCATGCGCTACTGGATAGGCCTATAGGTAGTATACAAATTAAGTACAGCTTTCTGAGCACGGCATACGGCATGCTATGTCTACTTTTCACAATTCTCGTTTGGGATACTGTTCGCTGTTGTGTAGAATTAAAATATTCTAAACAACATTCACACATGCATTATTCACCATACAGCGGCGTATTTGTATACAGCGGCCACACAGTAAAGATTGTATAATTTTAAAAATACAATTTTGAGGTCCCGAGACTTTCAAATATTGACATTTCGGTTACCTTGATTCAGCTGAGACTCCGTGGATTTGAGGTGGATTTGTATAGTTGCTTACTGTGGTCAGAGCCGCCGTTAGTACCCCCCTACCCCCCCTAGGGGGGCCTCGCCCTTTGCAGGGGCCTCGCGCCTTACAGGGGCCTCATCTCACGGCCTCTGGGTGGCGTTGAAAAGGTGAAAAAGTTGGCAGCCGCAGCACAACCTCAAGCACCTTTCGCAAAGTAAATGTACACGATATACAAAGGTAACCTCAGAGTTTAGAAGCTTAATCGTGAGTATGAGTTTAACCGTTCAGTGGTTCAAAGTTAGAGTTTTTACTGGGCGCCTGTTTTACGGACATACACGAAAATTTATTTAGGTCAGCGTCTATGCAACTAATGTATAGCATTTGGTGTGAAATAAACTAGTAGAGGCCTTGAGGCCCCTGGTTATATTCCGGTATTATCTACGTGATAAGTCTTGACGGTTAAAATATATATTAGTATTAGTAATTTTGTTATATTTAGGCATAATAATATTAAATTTAGATATACGAAATATGTGTTCGTGAAATGAGTCAACGGGTATTCGAAAGTGGTGCTTCAAAGCGCAAACGTACAAAGGAGCAGGCTATAAGGATGCCCTTAAAATATTGCAAAGACTGTGTATAAAATTATGACCATGCATACTATCTTAATTTAAAGAACAGCTCTCAAATTTAAGGGTACACGGTCTTTGCAAATTTTTAAGAGTATAATGTCTTAAGTTAAGTGCATTGGAAAACGATTACATTAGTTAAGAAATGTGATAGGGGCCTCGCAGCCTGCTGGGGGGGGTTCGCAGCCTGCTGGGTGGGGGCCTCGCAGCCTGCTGGGGGGCCCTCGGACATCCTATCGGCGGCCCTGACTGTGGTTCGGGTTGCTAATGAGGCGGTCTACATACTACTATGTCGTGTTATATTCATGTATTTAGGTTTTTTCGGATGCATTTAATAGCATAGCATATAATGCCTTATTGTCCCCTTTTGTATAGCGAAGTTACGATCTTTCTGTCAAAAACACTGTTTGGAGGTGCTAACGCAGCAACACCTTAATATCCTGTTGCAAAATGAACCGAGTAAATTGTTTGCCAAAATATCTTCGTTTGGTGTAAGCGTGTATTCAGTGGTTTCAAACAAAATAAATAAACGAGTATCATGATTTAAATTTTAGAGCAGTCGATTTTTATTGACACGATTCAATTCAAACTTTTTTCAAGTTTCTGTAATACGCGTTACTTTTCTGCGAACACGAAATATGTATGATATAAATATGTGAAATATATTGCGATACTCAAAAAGCTCAACAGGGTCTTCTTTCCCCGCCGAATTCGCGGTGCCCGTTCCCACCGCTGTGGTTTCGCTAGATAGTAGATAGCGACAGTAGGAATCTCGTTAATCCTTTCATGCGCGTCACTAATTAGATGACGAGGCATTTGGCTACCTTAAGAGAGTCATGGTTACTCCCGCCGTTTACCTGAGCTTGGTTGAATTTCTTCACTTTAACATTCAGAGCACTGGGCAGAAATCGCATTGCGCCAGTACCGATTGACAACTATCGCAATGCTTTGTTTTAAGTAGACAGTCGGATTCCCCTTGTCCGTGCCAGTTCTAAGTTAGTTGTTCAACGCCGGACGAAGCGGAAATTGTAAGCAAAGTCCGCATAGTTGAAGCATTCCACGGGAAGATCCCAGAACTAGTCCGAGCTCAGCTGAATAGCCTCGCCCAGCCATGGCGTAGTCCCAGACCGCTTCCTACCTCAGCCCGACCAGCCCAACCCTTAGAGCCAATCCTTTTCCCGAAGTTACGGATCTAATTTGCCGACTTCCCTTACCTACATCATTCTATCGGCTGTACGAAATATTTGAAATATATACTTTTCTGCGCACATAATGTGTAAACATATTTTCACACAAAATGTCTCATAGTCTAAGGTCATCTCAATTTATGGATTTCAACGCAATTGCATACAGCGAGACATTGCCTACTGGGCGCTTACATCATGTTGAAGAGCAAAGGAACTTTACTACTTTTGTGGAACCGGTCTAATACCGGATATATAATTACAAAGTACTAAGTGGTTTGGTCATAAATGATTCGTCCAGATATTGTGTACATCGTGATATATTAAACAAATATGATCAATTCTACTGCAACGTCACAACACTCTACAGCATCCAAGCAGATGAGAAACAAATCAAGCAACAGAACGACCGTAAAAAATCCACCTGCTCCAACACAGTTCGCACAAACCCGCTCCGGCCAAATTTCCGTCGTTCCATCGCCATCTAGGCCATTGCCACCGGTTTTGCCACGCCCATCATCTTTGTGCTGTGAATTTGCCAAATATCGTGGAGACGTATGTTTTGAATGTGGCCTTTGCACAAAGTGCATTCACTTTTCATGCAGCTCAGTCGACCAACATTTAAGTGGTGTTGTCTACGTTGTAAATGAAAACGACGCTTAGAAATGGCTATGCTTGCTTGTAAGTGGCCTTTTGAGAAGAAGGCCACGATAAAGGCGCTATATCCGAAATCATAGAGACTTGACCCTTCTGCAACCGCTCAAGCGACATTTGGCATTTGACTATACAGAAAATCGTCGGTTAGCAACTGTCGCTCCCGAAGCGATATTCCTAAACTACTCAAGAAACAACTGCCCTCGTCGAGCGTTGCAATATCAATGCTTGAGCAGAGCGTCCAAATTGCGAGCAATGCCTAACTTAGCTGGTATACAACAGGCGTTCAACGTCAGAAAACTAGAGCAAAACACATGCAGCGCTTCGTTCTAAACCAAAAGAGCTAAATTCCGCTCCGGAGCCTTGGATGATAATACCAATCACTATGCACTTGTCAACGAACGACTAGTTCTGTTTAAGAAAGAAATTTAACGGGGTGAAAATCACAAAGAACGTTATGCCCGTAAACAGTATTTATTTTAAGGCTCATAATGTTTGAAACAAACGAATTGGTTTACATGCTTTACTGAACACAGATGGCTCCGCAGCTATTGCTATATTAGGATCATGGTTAGACGAGATCGTGCCAAATTCATTGGAACAAATTTAACGGGGTGAAAATCACAAAGAACGTTATGCCCATAAACAGTATTTATTTTAAGGCTCATAATGTTTGAAACAAACGAATTGGTTTGCATGCTTTACTGAACACAGATGGCTACGCAGCTATTGCTATATTAGGATCATGGTTAGACGAGATCGTGCCAAATTCATTGGAACAAATTTAACGGGGTGAAAATCACAAAGAACGTTATGCCCATAAACAGTATTTATTTTAACGCTCGTAATGTTTGAAACAAACGAATTGGTTTACATGCTTTACTGAACACAGATGGCTACGCAGCTATTGCTATATTAGGATCATGGTTAGACGAGATCGTGCCAAATTCATTGGAACAAATTTAACGGGATTAAAATCACAAAGAACGTTATGCCCATAAACAGTATTTATTTTAACGCTCATAATGTTTGAAACAAACGAATTGATTTACATGTTTTACTGAACACAGATGGCTACGCAGTTATTGCTATACTAGGATCATGGTTAGACGAGATCGTGCCAAATTCATTGGAACAAATTTAACGGGGTGAAAATCACAAAGAACGTTATGCCCATAAACAGTATTTATTGTAACGCTCATAATGTTTGAAACAAACGAATTGGTTTACATGCTTTACTGAACACAGATGGCTACGCAGCTATTGCTATATTAGGATCATGGTTAGACGAGATCGTAGCCAAATTCATTGGTAGCCCCCGCAAATTATGTAGACACTCGTAGGAATCGAAAATCTCGTGGAGGAGGGGTTCCACTCATCCTTCACCAAACAGTTCCCTTCAGTCCTATATTATACAATGTTGATCATGATAGTGCAGAAGTTTTAGCTATTGATATTTATATGCCAAGCGAACTGATTTTGTTTGCATGGCTAGGCCGAAAAATGCTTCGGAAACTTACTCTAAGTGGATTCCTTTCGGCGAGTGAGAAGTTAACTGTCTTACGACCATTATTGGGTATTTCTATCTTTTGAAGATAAACTGCGAAAACTTCACGGCTTTCGCTACATCAGAGTACCAGCGTTTTATGCACTGCATTGTCGAGTCATCCTTAACTAAACTAGAGGAAAGAGCATTTTATATGTTTTGCTGACGTCATCAGAACTAAATACTTTCAATGTGCACCCAGAGCAGCGCTTTGCTGCGTCGGGTGACTTATTGTTGCTTGAATTCAACCTTATCGGTTGCTGCGCTAGTGCTTGTGATGTGAAGTATATTGCTTTTAAAAATGATTTTCAGAGAGCGAACTTCCGTGCTACTAACAATATTTCTTGCTTTCTATAGATTGAAATTCTGTACGTTCCAGCGCTTTTACTGTTAAGGCAAGCGGGATTGTAATACAACAATCTTTGATTATGCTTGCTAGCTATCCCTGGAAACAAGCGGATTCGCTTATTCAATTCAGATATCCCACCATATTACATTTTTCTGACAGGAAAACACAAGTTGTGGTGCCAAGCGAAGCTCAGTAACGACTTCACTGCGTACAAAGAAGATAACAAGAAATGTTCAAAAACAATTCTGTCTTTTTTGAAGAACTTCAGCCATAAAATTCTTAGCTCTGCTAATTTCAACAATCTTTCCAAATGCGTAAATAACAGGTGCTTTGCCAAATCATGCATAAGTGCTCTACGTGGCGAAACCAGGAAACTAATTAAATTCGATTAAGAAAAACGTATATACTTGTAAAAGTTTTTCTAGTGTATATATTCAAGATAATGCTAACATTCCTTCAATATATAGAGCGGACTGCCGCTAACTATCCTGTTATTAGTTGGACAACGTTCATGCACGTTTATAAATTAAAAGGGAAACACAGATGTCACACCAGATGATATTTTTGCATATTTTTTGCGGTAAATACGTGACTCAATCTGTTTTCCGCTAGCGCATGTCTTTGAGAAACGTTTTGTTAATGGAATGCTGCCAGATGCATAACTAACTGCTGATGTTATGGCTCTTTTTAAGCAAAAGATGCTTCAGACCCCTAAATACAGGCCTATCTCGCTAACGTCAAATATTTGCTAGCTTTTGGATCTTTGATCAACAAACCTTTAACAGAGTGACTGCGGTCGAACAAACTACTAACAAAACTCTAACATGGTTTCCTAGTATGTAATGCCACACTATCCAGCTTCTTGAATGTTTCTATTACTGGACAAAAGCAATCAACTCTGACATACTTACTGACGTTACATAGATTGATTTGCAAGAGAATTCGACACTGATTCATATGGAAAACTTATCTGTCGAGTTGTACAATTAGGTATAACAGCTGATTTACACGACTAGATATCTGCTTTTCTACGTATATAATACAAGTTTTCATGTAAAAATGAATATTCATTTCTCTGATACCATTTCCGTTAAATGTGGTGTGCCACAAAGAAGTGTTTTGGGACCGACCCTATTCCTTTCGTATAAAAATATTACGTGCAATTAAAATGTAAATTGTAATATATTCGCTGATGATGTCAAACTGTACAACCGTGTGTCATTTCCAGATGGTCACTAACTTAACAGGTAACATTGAAAGTGCTCTATTAGATGTGAAAATTGGCAAACGCACAGCAATTTCAAATCTATGTACCTAAATGCGGTCTTTAACATACTGCACAAACCAATACAAATTTCAAGTATTTATTTTGAGCTGCTGCCTAATGTAGAATCTTGCAAATTTTTAGGCCTTGTTGTTTGCAAAAACCTCAAATCTACTATGCACTGCAGTCAGGGGCCCTGTACGCCGGTCAAAAGTAGTGGAAATTAGGGAGGCTGCATCACGGCCGCCTCTTTTTCTCGCAAATAGAGGACCCTGCCTCCCATCAGCGCCGTGTGCTGCGCACCTGACTGCAGTCATATATGAAAGAAATCATATCGCGTTTTAACATGCTATTTCTTTGCTTTCCAACTAATAATATAGTTGCCCTCGTGCGTGCTTACATAAATTATGTTAAGCCAATACTATAGTACTGATGCCAAGCTTGATCATCCAGTTATTAATATCTGATATTGATTCATTTGAACGTGTGCATCGGTATTATACAAGTAGATTATTTTCAAAAGCAGGGCTGGATCCACAATCATACCCTGCAAGTCTCAAATATTTATAATTGGATTCATTGTAGCTTAGGTTCCTTCACTTCGTTCTGCAAATGGTATTTAATGGTTTGCGTGATAATATTGTCCTATTAGTCGAAGAACTTTTCACGTTTTGTAACGCCACTAGACGTGGGCATTTGAAAAAACTACGCAATCCTAAATATACAATAAATAAGTTAAAGCACTTCTTATCGGAGCGCGCTGTGGATGGTGTGGAATTCGTTGCCTAAATATGTAATAACAACTAAGCAATAATAGTAGACGCTAAAATGCACATAATTTTCGAAACAGGTAAGACTTATCTAAAACAGGTTAGACTTATCTAACTTTTTGCACCACGACAGATTTTTATGATAATATATTACAACCGCAACACTTGGGCGTCCACGATACTTGGGCGTCCACGCCGGACATTTGGAAACACTTGAGTGTCCGAGCGCCAATTGGGCGTGCGATACTTGGGTGTCCGCACCACTTGGGCGCGCGCCGCTTGGGCGTCCGTGACATTAGGGTGTGCGACACTTGGGCGTCCGCAACACTTTGGCATAGCATACGACACTTGGGCGAAATTCGAAATACTTTTCAACAAGCTTGACTTGAGCCAGTTTTTACAGTTTAATAGAAAACTTTTTAATAATTTATTTGAAATGCTATTTACTCCCTTAATAAATATTAATCTTTTGTGCTCTATATTTCCACCGAATGTAAGTGGACTTGCTTCTTTTCGACTGAATTTAGGGTTGTCTTTTATTTAAAATTTGCTTATGCATTCATTTTGTGATTAGATTTTGCAATCGGTACACCGGAAGTCAAACAGCCCATTGCCTAAGTTTCGAGCTCGCAATGATGACCTTAACGCCTGGTGCAAATCTCGTTACGCTGACTTTTCGAATATCGGTATGTTATTTGTTAATAAGCTTCTTTGTTATTGTTGGGCGTCGACAACATTGCAATTTAGGTGCTCCTCGTGGTGGCTATTTTCCGACTTAGAATAGCATTTTTTGACCGAGTCTGTCGCGGACACTCAAGTGTTTTCCTCGCCCGAGTGTCGCATGCCGAAATGTCGCACGCCCAAATGACGTAGGTTCATACAGGCAGTGGATTACAATGTTGCACAATAAGGCTGGGGTTTTGCGGTAATAAACATTGTTGTCGTCTGAAATATTGTGACATAAACTTGTGTACATATATGTGATTTACAGCCGGGGCAACGTGACAACCCAGACAGCTGAAGTATGACAATACGAAAACATTTTTATCATAAAAAGTGGATATTTAATTTGAATACAGCTACGTAGGTGATACATTTTGTACTGAATACACTAAAGCTATTCGATTTTTATAGCATTATCAGTTTTTATGAGGACATCAGAAAATCCGTAAAATAGTCATTAAGAGCCTTTAAGTATAACGTGGACGCCACGTGGACAAGCAACGTTACATAAAATCTCTATAACTTCCCGATCCATCTGGGTATCTGGTAAACGAATCGTTAATAATAATATACATGTAACTAAACTTAGTAATACAAAATTGCACATAAGACTAATTTATAATAGTTAGTACAGTTATACATAAGAAATATTGTGGCAATATCGTTGAGAAAACAGTTGTACGACAACAGCAAAACTGAAAGTCTACTTTATTTTCCGCCGTCTGTATAAAATGCTCTTGAAGTGGCTGATGATGTCTCAACACAACATTGAATATTATTATGTACTAGTTTTCTATAATAAAAATTTATAGAGATGTGGGGATACGTGTTGGCAGGAATCCGGCATATCCGATAAAATAAAATTTCCAAATGCTATGTCACTTCGAATCGTAGTTGAGCGATTACAATTAGAATCTTCACTGCTGCAGTGCATTCCGTCAGAATTAGCGATCACCAACACACTTAAATATATGACAAACAATCATGAGCAGCAAAATCTGGCGAAAGCGAGCCAGATTCTTCACATAATTAGGATTAGCAAAAAGATATTTATAGAAGATTTATAGCTGCTAGCAGCTTTAATTGATGGCTCTAGACCCTGGAATTTGAAGCATCGCTGAAGTTGTCTAATATATGTGTCTATATTCACTGTATGACAGAAATGCTAATCCTAGCAACGCTGGTTCTGAAACCGCGGTGCCCATGGTGGTAGAAGACGGTTCAAACCGCCAGAATTGGGTATTGAGAATATGTACTGTTTAACTAAATGCCTAAATATGTGATGTTGGATTCCCTATTCTCATAATTTGCAATTTCAATTTGCCTGGCAAAAATTTGTTAGAATATAATTAGTCAATGTGGCACTTAATTTTAATTTCATGGACTGTATTCAAAAATTAATGCTACGTCAGATTGTTTCGTTTCCCACATGTGGCAAAAATTGCTTAGATCATTTTCTAACCACCTCTCAACATAATGTTTTAGAATAAGCAGCGGTGAGCTGTTTGTGGATCATCTTTCGATTAGTTTTACTTTATCTGGTTATCTACGCAATAGCATATCTAAAAACCACAGCATTCATTTGACTTTAACCCTTTCTGTCCCACAGTTGTTCTGGAACAACTAAAATTTAATTGGATAGCGAACGTGAACAACATAGTTTAGCCAATAAAAATTAGTTGTTTTTAGACAACTATGGTACTGTATTAACGACGTGCAAAATTTTTTTGCTATTTTAATGTTATAGCTAATACACGTGTTTAATAACTGTTGCGTTTAGTGTTCACCTGTATACATTCCAGTTGGAGGATATTTTTACGCAAAGGATTGGAGGTAAGTGCAAATAAAAAATTATATTATTTAAGGTAGTGTTAGGTATGTCATGGAAATATTCGCATGTGCTGCTCCCGGTTATAGGTAGAGCGTTTGATCCTTATATTTGTCAGTTGTTTTGTAACAATTACAGAATTCTTACTTACATTACTTGTCAATTATTACATTCTGCCAAAAGAAACCTCAAATGTTTACAACCTATAACTATAATGTCACAGCTAACAATTTTTATAGCTTCGGACCGCAGTTTTTGGAAGTTTCGGACCCAGAAGCACCGGGCATTTCCCTTAGTTGTCCAGGAACAACTGTGGGAATTCGTACAAGTTTTGATTTCCAAACAGTAACGACAAGTGCAAATTCTAGTTTGTCACGATAATTTTGAATCTTTAGTGCAGCTGAATTAATTGCGTGCTTGAAAACGATCAAGCGAAACTAGTTCCTAGTCATGTCAATGATCTGGAACAGAATAGACGTCGGCTAGCATTTTCATAGCTGGTTTTATTTGCACAAGTGCGCATAACGGGTAAAAAGGCACGCGGTTGGGAAGACACAAAATGTGCGTCAAAACCATAGCATAAAAGCAATAACTGCGAACGCCACTGATATCTAATAAGGTTATCAGTATCATGCGTGTTTCTAGCAGCGCCGGAGGAAGGACCCCCGACCCCACCGGGAGGGCCCCGGGGTGCTGAAAGGAACGAAAAGGAAAAATGCTATAGTAAGTAAGACAATAAATATGGAATTTCCATGTTAAGGGTCGATTGGTTTTGACTCGAGGATTGTTCACGTCTAATAGGGTGATAGAGCCTAACTGATTAGTAACAATCAGTGCCTCTCTGACGTCAGGAACCAGCCTGACGGAAGGCTTGTAGTTGCAATAGCTTGCTATCACAGTTGCCTGTAACATGAAAACTATTTGCTTTGCCTAAAGCTAATTAAATTGGTTCTAGGCATAGGAGATGTTTCAACGCTTATTCGCAACTACTGTGGGCCTTCCTTTGAGATTATTCTGCAAATTCTACAGTTTTGGTATCGCTAATAACTCATTGACGGGTCGGCCCAAGTCAAGCTGAAGGGCGTAGTGTTATAACGGGGGCCATTTTGATAAGCATTTTTTATTAAATGGATTTTGGCGCAGGCGCTTGTATAATATTTTATGTTTCAATAATTATATTTTATGTAATTAAGATTTGAATATAACTAGTTACAGCATTACTCAGTAGTCACGCGCTCGATTATGGTTCTAGGCAGAGGCTTTTGCTTCTTATTTTTGTAATTATAGACAGTAGTTAAATGAAATGCGCCAGCTACAGCACGGATACATGTGACTATCTTTTGTATTATTGGCTCACAAATTTTGTGTAATTTTTCTATGTAGTATGGCATCAAACGAGAATCGATTCAAGATTTCGAATTAATGACAAGCGGATTGTGCAAAAGGAGTCGGAGTATACAACACTGGAAAATTTCAGGGACTCGACAGTAAAGAAAGCAGTGACGAGGAGGAGTACGGCTATGATAACACTCGAGGAAATGCAGCTGGCGATGGCAACAAATGCAGACAACAATCATCAGATTGGTCTGCTCCTAAAACTGAGGAACCCATTGCGGTTTGGACAACGTTACCTGATCCGGATGGCCCAAGTATGACTGCGATAACTGTAATGGAAGCAGTGAGAGCGATCTTGTAGAACAATACCGATGGCGGAAACGTTTGCCACACAAAATTTGTTCACCTTTCACTGGGAAATCTTTTAGTGATTCGCCGCTGGATGATGCTCCGCCGTACGAATACTTCAAACTATTTCTTAGACGACGCTACTATAGAAAACTGTAAAGAACAAACTAATCTATACACTGCTCAAAAAGCAATCTCTAGTAGCGGTTCAGGTTCCTTAGTACAACTAGCCAGCGCTTGGAACAATTCTTTTGGAATACTATTTCAAATGGCTATTCTCAAATATCCATCGTTTACAAAATGTCTTGGAAGATAGAGTCCCATGTCCCACGAATAGCTCAAATCATGTCCGCAACTAATTTGAAATGATTAAAAGCAATTTACACTTTAACGATAATTCAAAAATGCCGGGACGGGGTAGTGTCGGCTTTGATAAATTGTATAAAGTTCGTCCATTCTGGCAATTCTCTTCGTCGAAATCTCTTAAAAGTTGAGACCGCAGAAAGAAAACCAGTAGATAAACAAAAATGTATTATACCGACTAAAACGCGTTGGGGTATTCGGCAGTATAATGCAAAAAAAGCCTAAGAAGTGGGGCATAAAGGTGTGGGCAAGGTGCGGTGTAAGCGGAATAGTTCACGATTTTAGTATTTACACGGGAGCAGGCGAATATGCGAATAGTACAACCGGTCAGTTTGGTGCTGCAGCCGCTGTTGTCTTACGACTGTGCCGCACCCTGCCGGAAAATAAAGGCCATAAAATTTTTTGCGACAATTACTTTACAACTCCGAAGTTGTTCAAATATCTTGCTTCGAAGAAGATTTATGCGGTTGGAACAGTTCGTGGTAATAGGCTCCAGGGGCAGAGAAAAAGCTGAAAAGCGAGAAGGAACTTCGAAACGAAGGTCGTGGTTCAATGGATTATGTTGTAGACTGGGAGTTTCCTCTTTTGTGTGTAATTCGTTGGCTTGACAACGGCGCTATTAATTTGTTGTCTTCGTACGTTGGAGTGGATATGGCAGAGCCATCAAACGTTGGTCTCTCAAGGAAAAGTCACACATCACTGTTCCTCGTCCTGTGATGGTCCAGAAGTACAGCACGAATATGAGAGGTGTTGACCTCTGCGACATGCTGATGGCGCTCTACCGTATTACAGTTGGCACAAAAAAGGCCTATATGAAGATCATATATTTTGGTTTGAATATTGCTTTGCGTAACGCATCGTATAAAAGGCATCGACAGCAGCTTGAAGATGACGATGTTGATACTTTTCTCGAGTTTCAAGCAAAAGTCGTTCATGGACTTTTGAAAACAGGAAAAACTACAGTGGTTAAAAGGGGCCGGCCGTCTGCCAATCCATCGGTCGCTGAACCTCATATTAAGCGTGGCAGAAAGGCTCCCGTCCCACTGCCTGAGAAGGATAACAGATACGATAATGTGGGACATTGGCCTCAATTCGTTGATCGACAACAGAAATGCTGTTTTTGCGCCATGACAGCCAAGAAGCCGGGATACACATATGTGCAGTGCTCGAAGTGTCAGAAATACTTGTGTCTTGTGAAGAATAGAAATTGTTTTCTGCAATTTCACAAAAAAAGCGAATAAAACATGTAAAACCTGACATAGTTCATGAGAATAAAAGTTAGCTGAGTACCCACAATTTACGGCAAATTTTAAAATATCATTGTTCCTTGAAACTTTTTTGAATTACATAGGTTTTTCGGTTTTGTCGTTTTTAATATATTCTGGAAGTAGGCATAAAAGTGTAATATCAATGTATTCTAAGACTAAAGCTTGACTATCAATCTGATCCTCAAGCATAAGAAATATCGCAAAGGATCCTTGTTCTATAGAACAGCAAAACGGGTACCATAGATATAATTTTCTTTTATTTTATGATATACTTTTTTATAATAGTTGGAGTGATTTGTATTAAATCTTTGAAACGTTTGAAGCAAACAGTGTAATTTTGATGCACGTATGCTACAGATATAGAACCCTAAAAGTCCAGAACCTTGTACTTTGCAAGCATTTGTCCGACCGTGGTCAGCTCACTGTCGCGCCCGTAGTTGTCTGTGAACAACTAATTACCAGGGGTTACATAGCTACCAAATTTGAAATTAGCGGACATTTTTGCACTTATATGTTTACTTGAAGCACCGTTATATCTAAATATAATTTATATTTTAAATAACAAAAATTCGGGACAGAAAGGGTTAAAATGCCAATTTCGACGCTATAAATTCTTATCTATTGTCGTTCATGAAAGAATATTACATTTAAATCTACAGCACATGGAATTACGTCGATTGATTACATAATCTCGTTCTGGTGTTAAAACTGGTTCACGTATAAATCCGGACTTGCAATATCATGTTTGTAGTGTCTCAACACGAGCACTCGAGGATACCATAGGAAACTGATTAAACTTAGATTTAATTTTTTGTTTCTGATAACGACTCAGTAACTTCTGATGTTCATCCTGTGACAGAAAGCCAAATTTCATGGGTTTCTTTTAGCCCGCAAGTGGTATCGAAGGCATTGCATAAGCCTAAACCTAAGAATAGCAATACTCCTGATGGCTTTAGTCAGTTTCTCTTAAAACAACTAAAAGATGCTATATCACTACCGCTTTCACACATTTTCGAACAATCATTTGTGCAGGGCGTTTTACCAAAGCGTGGTTACAATTTAAGGTTATGCCGGTATACAAAAAAGGAGATTCATGTGAAACTTTGAACTATTGTCCTATTTCTTTGTTGTCTTGTTGTTGTAAAGTAATGGAAACTATAATATGTGATTCTCTGAAATTATATTTGCAAGAAAACAGCTTGATATCACCTGAGCAAAACGGCTTTGTGTCCAAAAAATCCACTTGTACTCAACTAATCTGGTTGCGAAAATTTTGTATATACTTCAATTAAGCAGCGTATATATAATTTACGACCACATATATCTGTTATTATTTTATTCTTTAAAAGCACAGCTTCGCACAAACGTGATAGTGCTAACCGTACCCAGAGTCTCGGAAAAATTTTATCCTCAAAATATGTTTGTCTCAACTAGGGCGTCGCAAGGTCTTCAAAAGTGAAGAGGGCTGGCAAAAAATGGAATCAAAAAGTGGAAGGTGCCGCCCCTAACCTCCTCCTGCGACGCACCTGGTCACAAAAGACAACTTATGGCAGTGTTTTCGACTTGTGTCATACTGCAAACAATTGCATTCTGATTATGCGCCGTTCACAGAATAATGCGTACAGCGACTGGAAAATTTGTGTTACAAACGATGCGTCGTCCGTACCTTGTTACAAACGATCAATCGTCCGTATATCAGGCTATAGACGACAAGGCGTTTATAACTTTGGTTATAGACAATTCGTCGTCCGTAACAAATATTACAAACGACGAACTGTTTGTATTATTTACTATGGACGATCGGTCGTTTATAAAATTTGTTATAGACGAGCGGTCGTTTATAACAATTATTATAAACGACCGATCGTCCATAAAAATGTTACAAGCGATGAGATGTTTGTAATATTTGTTACGGACGATCGATCGTTTATACCAATGGTTATAAGCGATCGATCGTTTATAACAAATATTACAAACACCTCGTCGTTTGTAGTATTTGTTATAAATAATCTGTCGTTTATAACGTTTATTATCAAGTACCCTGGGGATGGGCTGACACACATTGACCCCTCGCATTTATTGAATATTTACAATCACTTCTAGCTTCCAAACCGATTGGGGCCATGGCACGGCCGCGACCTTCTAGGGTACGCTGATGTAGCTATGTTGTGTGTTAATTGCTGTTATAGTTGTATGTTTATGCTTTAAAATCAAGTTTATTTGCACGCTTACGCTACTTTCTTTCGCCAAAGTCAGTGAGACTAGTAGCCTCCATTTTAAATCCTTGTCCAATATACTATACATACATACATATTCTGCAGCCAAGCCTAATAATTCTTTGCAGAAGTGGCTAGTATTCGAGGAAACAATCCTATCAAAAGTGTGCTCAGATCGCCATGCTACATTTTTCACAACGGTTCATGCGAAGGAATGTATTTTACCATTGCAGCTGAACTGAGCGTTATTATTAGGTCTTCTCACTTTCGTTACATACGTACCAACAAAACATATATGATGCTGCATAATTCCAAATCTTAAGCTTAAACGTATTAAGTTACATTTCGGGCAGGTCGCTTTCGTTTGTATATACAGCTACGACAGTTTATTGTTTTGCAATTATTAATGACCATTACACTCTCTTAAACATAAAATAATGGTTGTTGAAGAACGTATCTATGATTAAAGGACTGATACATCACTTAACATTTTGACCCTCTTGCTGTCGCCCCATAGTGTAAATTTGCCTCTTAACATATGTAAAACGCAACAGCAAAAATAGTGCACACTTTAGAAATATATACCAGACAACTTATATATATATTCCCGCACAATTTTAAGGTTTATCTCTCCGAGGTGACATGTTAACAACAAATGTGCCGGTCGAGAGGCGTACAGAAAGTTCTGTGGTCGCAAACAGCAGAGTTGTTCCGAAATCATTGTATAATCTTATTCCCCGTATAATGTATGATGCATCGCCTGGCATATCGTATAAATTCCATAGCATGAACAATATCTTGATAAACAACAAGTTTGGTGTTGTATGTTGAAACCAAATTAAATGAACGCAAATCACATTGTGCCAATTATTGTAATTGAACGAGTCCAGGGTATGCTTGAAAAACATTACATCTTAGATCCTAATGTTAAACAAATTAACAATGGACTTCTAAAGAAATCATTGGCTCATACTGTACAGTGTATAAATGAGTTTTATGTAAATACTACAAAACTGGACCTAGAATTCAGTCACATTGGTGCAAGAACTGAGTTGGTTTTATTCAAATAGTTATTCGAGAACTATTTGGTGTCAGTCGTTCCAATGATGACTGAAATGTTACAAAACTTTGCTAAGGCGAATTCTTGCTGATGTTATATCGAACAGAGTAAAGAGTTTAAGCAGTCATGCTGATAATCAATAACCTAACTGATAGATTTAAAATTAGCATATCCTGAGCTTGTAGCTCTATAAGCTATGCAGCGTACAAGATCAATATGAGCAGCAGTAAGTCTGAACCGTAATGTTTCGTCGATCTTAGACTCCAGGTAATGGTGATATTTCTAGGATATCGGTATAAAAATAATGATGGTGCCTTCATATGCGTCTTTGTGGAAACAAGTTCATACATCAAATTGCTCGAAGTGATTGTAAATATTCAAAAAATTTGAGGATTCAATGTGTGTGACCCGCCCCCATTTACTTGGTAATAAATGTTACAAACGACGGATTATTTATAACAAATATTACAAGCATCTCGTCGCTTGTAATATTTTTATGGACGATCGGTCGTTTATAACTTTGGTTACAGACGATTCGTTGTTTGTAACAAATATTACAAACAGTTCGTCGTTTGTAATATTTGTTACGGACGACGAATCGTCTGTAACCAAAGTTATAAACGCCTTGTCGTCTATAACCTGATATACGGACGATCGATCGTTTGTAACAAGGTACGGACAACGCATTGTTTGTAACACAAATTTTCCAGTCGCTGTACGCATTATTTTGTGAACGGCACATTACAATTTAATTTCGTTATATATAATAAATTGCGGATAATATTTACATCAACAAACGATTCATTGAATATTTTACGTGGTCGCTGGAGTCGAATCGCTGCGCAGCGAAGTCTGGTCGTCATTTTCAATTTATGGTTTAAATTTACTTTCGGTTTTCGTTCGACTTGCGCTGCTCCAGCCTTCGCTCAGCCGCCCGGGCTGATTTCCCTGGCCTGTGTCCCGACTTGTTTTGGGCACCGGTCAGTGCTTCATTTTGTTTTATTGTATAGCTGGATCGCACAGTTTTGTGCTTTCTTAGCCGTAGTAGTGAGTAGTTTCGAAGAGCGTTTTTACGTTTTATTAGTTACCATGGCCATAATTTTGGGGCGGTGTTTAGTTGCGGCACGTGCTCCGCGATCTAAGCTCTTGGACGTAGTACATTGCAACAAATCAGGCATACCGTACAAGTCTGGACCCGAGAAATAAGCGTGCGCATCGCCACTTTCAAATAGCGGATGTTGCACTTATCGCACGCCTAGTTACTTAAGATGGCTCCATTAATCGGGGAAATAGTTTTGAAGGAATCTATAAATAATATAAAAACGGTAGTCAGAAATCAAGCATTTGCGCTAATCCAGCTGAACTAGGGCAATCGGGCACATTCACATCCGAAGGCAGTCCCACCGGAAAGTCTTTTGATAGGTCTCTTTAACTGCGCGACAAGGGATCGTAAACAATCTTTCGCTAAGGTTAGACCAATTTCCACGAATGACCTAGGAGGAGTATCCCATTGAAAATCCGTACTGAGGTTTGCGTCATAGAATCTAAAGCCAAGATATCATTCTGGTAATCAGTGACAGCCAGTGTCGGTAACCTTGCTGTGACTTGTAATGTATCATACTTTGTATCCATTAATGTTATTCTTTTGCGTAGCGTAGTGCGCTGATTTGTAGTAAAATCACTGATTCACTTAAGTCAATGTTTATTTTGGCGGTGTGCAGGCCTTCGAACACTGCATAGTGGATCAGGTGAAACATATCGACCACGCCAACTTTAGACAATCGTCATACGGTTTAGTGTTAAAAATATAATCTAATCTGTTCGCAACTTTTTCCTTGAAGACGTAATTCAATTAATCGTGTGTTATCTCACGGGAGCGCAAATCGACCCGCGCCTCATACTAATCAAACAAAATGACGCTGAGGCCCAGTGACTACATATGATTCAGCAGGATAGTTAGCTCATCGCAATTTCACTTCTGCGTGGTATAGTAGCTGAGGCTGCGTCTACGGATCGACATTGCCGATTTCTGCGCTGGGTATGCGCAGTTGAATCCGGTGTCGTTGAAGTGCTGATCCCGAATAGGCGTAAGCGTCGTGCCAACTTATGAATCGTAGCAAGCGTACGCCTACACAGTAGAAATACGTCGACGCCCAACGCAACCCCTGCGCAGGATTTAAACTGACTTCGGAGGTATTCTTCGCCTTGCTGTCGGATAGGGATTGTAAAGCCCTAAGTCCCTAACAAACGCGGTCGGCGTAGCTACTAGGCTGCCAAGAGCCCCCTATAAGGGCGACCCATCGTACTGGTCCCGCTAGCGAAGAGCGCTCGTATTCCTAGCCAGTTCTTCAGTAATTGATAATCTAAGACAGTTCGCCACATAAGTAAATTGGACACGCGCCGACCAGGAATTGAATTATAGCATCTGCCGCTGACAAATGTATAATTTATAAGCTACGGGAGCAGGAATTTACTAATGGAAAAGATCAGAATGTAAGTGGTTACTTTTTTGGCAACCGACTGATCGCCCGGGGTCGACGAGCTAATAAACTCAAACAGACGGCATAGGATAACTGCCCCTTTTAGGCCACCGGTCTCGAACGGTACAGTTATGCCAAGGGGGGACCTCACCATACCTTTGGACACGTGAATTATTACTACTGGCGTCACCGGTGAACACTGGGGTTTGGGAGAGGGTACGTCATCCTATTTCCTCGGGGATGCTAAATTGATAGGTAGTGGGGAGGTTTAACGCAGGCACTAGTTATCTTTGTATCCCGCTCCCCCTTTTCGGAGTAGGTTGCTCAGCTTCCAATCTACCCGTCCCGCTACAATATAATTCGCTATTACTACTGTTCGTCTTTCAGTGCCGGAAAACATTGATGTTAGTACTAAGAATATATAAGTTTGCAAATGTTTCTGTCCTGAATTTTGTCTGCATATTTTGTTAAAGAACAACTGCAGCTCCGAAAACTTATAAGTTAAGTTCATTTTCTGTTTGCCTTGGCAATCGAAAACGTGATTAGCTAATATAGAATAAGTCAGTAAAGGTGCGTTCAAACTTGTTGCTCCAATTTTGAGCTCAAATTTCGATAAAAACTTGAAAACATTTTTTTTTTTGCATTTTTGGTGAATTTGAATGCGTGAACATTGTTCAAACTTTTCTAGCATATTGTTTGCGCCAGCAAAGAACAAGGACTAGAGCTGGGAAATTTGTGAGCACAAAATTTGAGTTAAAATTTTGAACTACTTTGACTTGGTAATATATTTCTATTACAAATTGACAGCAAAATTTTGATCAAATTTTGATAAGGGGGCAAATAAGTTTGACGTGTGAGTCCAGCTTTTAATCACAATATACAAAAGCGGGTCTGTCAGCGGATTCCCAATTATATCATGCAAAATAGGTTTTTATAATAAATCGTATTAATGAAATTGAGTCACCTAACTCAAGGAACTAAAAATTAAAAACTGCGCGATTTAGAACCTAGGTATTTAAACACTTGCTTTTCAATTAAATTTGTAGCTTTAAAAACAATTTTCACGCAGGTCTGACGTGGTGTGTTTTTTCTTTATAATTAATTTCAATAGGAATCTGAATCTGAGTTCATTCGACTTGGATATTAGCAGTAGCATTTGCAGTGGTACGATGCATTATAGTAATATGATATGTTTTAAAAGACTTTTGTTCTTAGCAGTTTTTTACAAACCCTTGTTATTAAATCTGAGCACCACAAATTTTGTCTTGCGAATAGATATAATTCAATTTCCGGATGTTTTTTATTAGATATGAACCATTTAATTCTTAAACTAACGAGTATTTTTATCCTATTACAATCGTGAATCCTCACACCGCAGCGGCGTACTGAACCCGGATTGTTTTGCGAGAGCTCCACTAAGCTATCTGTGAGCCGTTGCTCGGTTGCTTAACGAACTTCGCAAAGCGAGAGAATATAAAAGCGTACGCATACATACGCAGAACAAACTCGGATAGTGTATCGCTTTGTACTGTAAGCTGTGGCAAATGTTTCACTTTTAGCACTCAAGTGTAACAGTGGTCAGCCATCACAACCGATGTATGCCCAAGCCCATGAAACCATTCAGAAAATGAGATTTCACTGGAGACGTTTAAAGGAATTTTTAATCCTGTTTACATGTTAAACATGAGTCTAACCAAAATATCGTGACCTCCTGGTATTCGTTTGACCTGGCTCAAAATTCAGATAACAGAAATGTGCTCACTTCGATCTCTGGATGATTAATGGATTTATGGGTGACGCTTTTTATTTGCTCCAAATACATTATGTATATAAGTGTCGCAATGTTTGTAGCCGAATCGCAAATAAAGTAGAGGGTAGACTTCTAGTATTTTAGAAATACACAGTATTCACTTGCTGCTTTAAATGTCCCGTGTCACAATAGTTCAAACGAAATAAAAAACCTAAAGTTGAATTTTTAGTTTGTCGTAACCTGGACCTTTGATTTATAGTTTTTTTGGAAACATTAAAATTTTACAGCTACTCCCGCAAATACACTTGATAGTTTTAATAGTCAATAACATAAAACAATTTCACAGATAAGTATCACATTTATACCCGCTTAACGTAGGCATATAATTATATAATATATTAAATATTCGAAATCCACAGGTGCAAAGTTTAACGCAAAAAATGGGGTTGCGGCAGATAATATACTAAAACAGAACTAAATTTAGAGTTTAAAAATTATTCACAACAGAAAAAGCTAAACGCTTACTTTCCGGAATGTGTAAAGTTAAGAAAGTCTGCATTCGTGACTATATAACGGAATATCAAGTATCATTCGCCCTGGTCATAAAAATGGAAAATCTGGATTAATATCCCTTATTCTGTGTCTCTGGCGATCTATATCTTGATATTTTAACGAAAGTCTTTCAGAATTACGTGGCTTCACCGTATTTAACGTGTGCGAGATGCAAGTATTATTTGATTCATATCCTAGTGCAGTACGGTAAATCTTCCAGAATTGCGTAATTCCACAATGAAATATACGATTATACCTAATCGTTTTTACATACTAATTGTTTTTACAACAGTGTAGAACGAACGGAAACTGTTTTGGCCGGAGTATGTGAATTCAGGGCGATCTCACTAATGATTTCCATTATTCGTCATCCAAGTTTGTAATACAACTTTAAACAACCAGACTGTTTTACAACAGTAAACAATTATTTCTGTTTTACCGGTATGCAATTCAATAAGACACGACGTGGCTTCATGAAATCGTTAAACCCATTAACGTCAAGTGTTACCAAAACCGGAGCAACCAGCATTGCGAAGCGTTGTGTTACATGAATCAATTGAGTATTGCTCTATTACACAAAAGTTGTTATTCGATCTGTTTGCGAGGTTCCTTGAGAAACCGAAGCGTAGCTCCTAGATAGGTCAGCGATTCGAGTATACCATTTGCAATCCAGCAATCAGGGCTGAATGCCCGGCGATGACTCTAGTTTGTATAACGTTGTTGGAAGAGCAAATCAATTTGAACATGTAACTTTACACTCGTTAAAGACAGATACAGATTTTAACCATAAAACTTGAGTGTTTGACTGCCGGAATTGTATTATATTTTGTAGACCAATTTGGTTCTGTGAATATCAAGTTCGCAACTTTGATGATAACACATAGTAACTAAGTTGTATCATTTAATACGCTGTTTTCGTTGACCGTTTTCGCAACAGGCAGAACATATAATTACAAAATATATGGCAATTTACAGGCTCATGGAATGCGAGGTCGCAGATAAGAGGGATAAATATGGTTCAATAATTCTTTCCTAGCTGCCTCCGTTGCCATATTCGTCGTTAAATTTTTACCGCGCTCCAAATTAGATTGGATATCCAACTGCTGCGGTAAGTGTTATGGTTACATTTTAACAGTAACGCAGCAGCTGAGATTTTACCTCGCATGACACATATTTTAGCGAAAGTGAAGACAATGTCATTGTCTAATGCTAAATACAATAATATATCGTAGACACAAAAAGCGTGCAAGTGATACAGGACATTCGGTAACGCACATGTAATAAGTAACGTTAAAAATTACAAATTTTTGCAATCGTATAAAAAACCTGAGTCGTTTTGAATAAAAGTATAAAAAGCTACAAAATGGACACTTATATAAATGCAAGAGTAAATTTAAGCTGCGCAACCAACCACCCACTTTTGACACCATGTGCAAAACGTGTTAGACAACAAAACTCGGGTTTGAATAGACGTATCCGATTTAGACATTTTTCTGTTCCATAACGCCATTAGCGAATGAAATTCGGCGCCTGTACTTTAACTCTACTGTTTTCGCGAACATTTTCAAATTGTTATATATGAAATATGAAACGAACTAATTTATGTTCTTTAATGCAAAAATGAAATTTGCGTTCAGTGAAAAAGTGAATGGCAATTGCTTTTGACAAAAGCAGATGGTAAGGAACGCAGGCTAAGATTACTCATGCAAAGAAGTGTTATATGTAAACACCGTAAAAAAATTCAGAAACATATAATTAGGGTGTGCTCACATTGCGTCCAGTCTGATTTTACTACACGGTATATAAGATGGACAATTTTATTAGGAATAAATCAAATTTTGTAGTGCGAAAAATTATGATCATATACATACAAGATAGAGCGGGTGTAGAATTTAGTCTCATCGGACCGGATCGAATCGAACAGCGTGTGGCCAAAAGTCGTATCGTATCAGATCGGTCGCAATGTGAATACGTCCGAACAAAATATAAAACCCCGCGATGAAAGTATGAAAATAATTGTTAGAAAAGCAGATACAATAGAAGAATTGCAGCATACAAAAAAGAATGTGAAAACTGATATATAAATAAGACATAATCTTGGAGACAAGAGTCACATAATCATACAGTATGACCATACTCTTTAAATATGTATGAGATATCTTGGAGCAACTGTAACTGTGTTAAACAGACATTTTTGTACATTAATTTAAAAAGCTAAAGCTAGCAACTGTATAAACATATTCCGTTTTTGATTTGCTTTTAATATCTACATTTATCTTATTTTGATTGCTGCAAAAGTTTTAAAAAACATTAATGATCTAAGGATATGATAATTTCCAATTACCGTGAGTTAGAATTCGGATTACACAGACGCTTCAGTATAATCAACACTGAATCGCTATTGATTATTATAAAATTAAGTTTAGACCAATTTGAATTGGTGCACTTAATTGCAGTTGCGGTTAATACAGCTAAAGGTATTCGTTTGTTTATGTGTGCTTGCTAAAACACACATTGGTATTTAAACTTTAGTTAGAGCTCTGAGGATTTTCCGGATGCTAACCTGAAAACATCACACTGATTGTGGTTGCTTGTGTTCTACTATAGGAGTGACACTAAAACGCGATCATAGTACAATCAGACAAATATTACTAAGAAAATAAGCTTGTAACTCGCAAATCGAAAGGAAACAGAGCGAGTGAGGCAGTGTGCGCTTATAGACCTTTTTGTCGTCAAATTCAGGTCTATAACTTCATTTGAAGACCCATGATAGCAATTATGCATTGACAGCGCTGCAATGATAACGCTACCGTCATTCTAGTTATATACCACAATACAATAACTCTTTATTTCTTCTTCCAGCTACCAAAAAACAAAAACTTTTAAATTTTATAAATGGCAAGTTTTAAAAGAAAAATTATAATTTAAAGAGCGGTTTTGACGTAGTAGGGCCGCTAAGACTTGCCTCATTTGATGGATACCACGCAAACCCAATTTATTTTTTCTTATTTAGCTGCACCGAAAACCTATAGATTGGATTCACCTGCATACATCTATATAAAAAATGGCGAAATTTGACTATTTTTGGTGCCAAAATTTACCAAACTTTGCTCAAACGCCGAACCGCAGGTATAATAACACATTCAAGATGATGTTAAAACAATGAAATCAACTTGTTGAACGGGTTAAATAACCCTATAATCTTATAGTTTACTCCAACTATCATTATGTAAAGATTTTTATATTTTCATTTATTGGGGGAATTTTGTAAACTTTGGCTCATAACTGGAAAACGGCAGATCTAACAATATCACCAAAGTCGTAGCTTCCGATGACAGGATCCTGTACTAGGTTTATATTTCGCTGAACTAGAAATGGAAATTGGCAAATTAAAAAATTCTGGAACATAAAACTTAGAAAATAGTGTTTCAGTGAGAATAGATCAAGATGTGTATCCAGGAATCTAAGTCTCAAAGCCGTCCAAGTTCGTGCAAAGACAAACATTTTGAGCCCTCAGCAACATCGATCCGACCTGCCGTTGTTGAGCTATGAGTGGCACCGAATTTATCGTAATTAAATATTGTAAGGCCCAACTACAAATACGGAAGCTAGGAGTGATTAAATAATACAAGGCTCATTTCCGATATATAAACCACAGGTGAACAACAAAAATATAGTAATAAAACATATCACAAATTCAATTAAGGAAATAAATAAATACATAATAACAACAAATAAATATCCAAGCAAATAAATTTGTGTTTACACGTTCAACTAAAAATTTCGAGATACAAATCTGAACGGAATCTGTGCACAATCTGACGAAATTGTTTTCTTCTTTTTTGCAATTTATTTTAATTTAAACATGAAACACATACTGAATTTTGAAATGGTACAGTTTTAAACCACGCACTGACAAAGAGATTTCCGGTTTGTTATGCTACTATATGATATCTATTGGTGTAGAACCACAAAATTTGTTATGACCCGGGATTTTGTCAAACATTGCGCGACAGACAATCCGAGCACGAATTGACTTAAGAATGCATTATAATTACAGTGCAAATTTCTGCAATTATGTATAGCACTAATAGCTAAATGAAATCAAACTGTTTACGGCTGTATAATATATCAGTAAATTGTGTAATAATACTTGTGGTCAGTAATGATTTAAACAACTTACACTTTAGTGCTACACAGTTTTTCGTAAAAAATTATCTTTAACAAGTTTTTATTTATTTTTTATTTTTTTATTTTTTATTTTATTTTTTTTTTTCATTTTTTTACACGTCATCATTTACCGATGGAAAAAGCAATTTTATAATTTTAATTTAGAAAATATATCAATATTCATGAGTACGTTGAGACCATGCTTTTCCACGATTCGGGATCGTTTTCTGCGACTGATTTAACGACTTCCCAACTATTTTTTCGGCACCCTTGATATTCAATTCGACAAATATCACCGCGCGTGACATGGTCCCACCAAATCCATTGTCGGTTTGGACTCCAAGTTTTTGGCATTTGAGGCGAGATAGCAAATTTCAATGCTTCCGATTTCATTTGAAGTGCTCGGCCGAGTAACAGTAGACGCCCTCTTCCGATTCGTATTTTTACATCAACAGGGCATTCGATACCAACTCGAGTAAGTGGTGCTATACTTTTACGGTCGCCAGTAATTCGACCGCGGCAAAGGTCTTGATAATTCTGGAGTTGCTCTATTCCGGCTGCTTTAATAAGCCAAGACTCAGCAGCGTAGAACAACACTGGTAGAACGAGTAGTTTAAAAATATCTATTTTTGTTGAAAGTTTAATTTTTTTGCAAGCCCAAAGTCCATTGCCACCCACGCTTTCACCAATTTCAACAAATACTGTTTCAGCAAGCTCCATTTGATATCTAATATCAACGGTGTCTACCTGAAGATCTATGTACGAACCTAAATACAAAAACGAGGACGTACACGGAATCGGTTGACCATTGAATATTAGTTCATTTTCCGTGACATTACTTTTGCATATCGGTGTCACGTTATTTGCTGTCACTTTTAAGCCCATCCTTAATAGCTCAGTTTCTACACATTGTAACATAGTCTCAATCTGATTGCGGTAATCAGCGAAAACAATGATGCCATTTGACGACGATAAATACTGTAATTTTGCGTTATCTCCGATTGTTGTTCCGCATAGTTTGACACTTTCCTGCGTTAGAATTTTCGCCATTATCGATTGGATAGTAAATGCACGAAGCATGCAAGGAATTTTCGTATCATCTTTACCAAACTGTTTTCGCAAAATTTTCATATCATTTTGTTTAATCTTTAGTAAATCTTCTAGTCGACTTAGTAACGTTTGCGATGTCTGATCTATCGTCGTTGCGGAATACGAGTCAAACGCATCGTTGAGATCGACAGAAAGCATAAAAATAGGTTGTCCATATTTAGATCGTAGTTCGATTGCCCGACGAATCGTAAAAATTAGATCTACATAGTTCAGTTGTGGCAATTCCGGTCTTTCGTTGTTATCGACAGCTACTAAAAGCTTGAGCCATTTATTTATTGCTGTTTTGTGAAAGTCATCCGGCGTATCGTAGTTTATCTGATTAATTTCTATGTGAAGGCTCTCTGGCGGTGGCAGGCGAGATACAAGATCCAGATAACGTACCAATTCTTGCTTATCGATGGGATACTTTTCGCTAATCACGCTTGATCCCTGAATGTTCTGAGAAGAACGAATAGGTTTTCGACGACCATACTCGATAATTTCTCGTATTGTTCCAAATAGTTTATGATAATCGTTTACCTCTATTGACCCAATTAACTTGTGGCGCCATTGTTGGTGCCAATAATTCTCAGCGGACAAGTTTTTATGTTCAAAGCTAGGATTTCTCATCTCTATATCACTGTTAGACGCGGTACGGTCAGTATAATTGCGCAAATGTATCGTTGATCCTGCAGCATTAACTGCGCTAAGTTTTTGTAACCGGGATTGGCTCGAGTGTACATTTCTTGTCGAAATTACAGAAACCACTTCACCGATATCTGCAGTTGTTGCAATATTCCCTGTAGCAGTGATAGATCGTGTTTGGCTGTAATTAGCATTATTCGCTCGTCCACTGTTCTGTTCGGTGATCATCATAAATTTAGCTTCAGCGAATATTTGCTCTGCAGACTCGCCCCTACCACTACTTCTGAGGTTTCCAGCTGGACCATCTTTCTTTTGACGTGCGCATTTGGTGGACCGTGCCAACTTTATCTCGCATCGTACAAATCGATGATCCGTGTCGATGCTCGGTTGACCAGTTTTGATGCGACGTAATATTTTTCGATCACCTCGTGTCACCAAAATATAATCCAACATTTTGCGAGTGAATCCATCGTTCGAAATCCATGTCTCTTTATTCTGATATTCGTAGAAAGTGTTGGCAACAATTAGATCGAAACCTGCCGATAAATCTAATAGCCTTTCTCCATTTTCGTTGAGCAATCCGTGACCGTAGCGGCCCACAGCTTTCTTCCACAGATTGCGCCGCTCAGCGCCAGAAAGACCCGCGGTGTCGGTCGGCATAGACCATTGTATTTTATGTCCAATTTCAGCGTTTAAATCACCACAAACAAGAATTGGAGCGCGAACATGATTAGTTGATTGAATGTCTGAGAACAGCGAAATTAGCCGTTGGTAAAATTCATCGATTTCTTCTTTTTTGACGGGTTCTGAACTGTCTGCATGTGTCGGAGCATAAGCTGCAATCACATATAAAATTGTTGCACCATCGCTATTTTTTATCTGAATCGCAGCGAGGCGGTCGTTGACAGCCTCAAAATGTTCGACAGCGTCCACAGTGCGAAATGGTAACACAAATGCCACACCATGTTTTTTTTCTTTTCCACCAGAGTGGTAAATTCGATACCACTGCGAGTTGACTGCATCCATTGTCGAAATATCTTCTCGTCCTGCTCCAGGAATTCTTGCTTCAGTAATAACAGCAATGTGAGCATCTAAACGACGCAAATCGCTTGCAAGACTACTTCTTTGGCGTTTATTCGAAACAGTTGAAAGAGTTCTGGCGTTAAGAACGACCAAATTGCGTATCAAGTCTCCCGAACTTGTTTTCGACACCTGTTCTGGTGAACTCAGGTAATTGGCTGTCGCGAATTTAGATAAGTTTGCAGATTTTGCGCTGCTTTGACGAGTGACCATGTTGTTTTATTAAGAGTCGATTTTGTATTCAGTATGAATACTATTATAATATTTTAATATTTTTTATTTTATATGGACTTACTTAATTTAATAGTTGTGAAGATTGTGGAAATATAAAACAAAAATACCCAGTGTCGTGAATAAAATATTGTTAGTAAATACAGTATTATGATTACTTTATATTTGTAGCAGTTTACAAATATGTCGATTTTCGATTTCTGAAAATTAACAAAAAGATAAGCCATAGCACAACATTCGGATGATGTCCGACTAAAAATTAGGAAAATCTTTTCTCGTTTAAACCATCTCACTTAGGCTTAGCAAATGCATTAAAGTGCTACAATAATGATGGCAAATAGCACGTTGCATATAATAACACGTTTTGGAGGCGAAAAACGTGTAATGTAGCAACTATTCCAAGATTTGCTTAATCACGATGGTTAAAATTTTACAGTAGTTTGAGTTTGGAATGTCAAGCTCGAACTGTTTAGGATATCCGAATTTGCGTTGACTAGATCTAGGACGGTATGTTGGTTCACATAAATGTAGTTTAAAATCGTCCGTTCCTGGTATAAATATGGTATTAGTGCTTGAAATCATAATACTAAAATATGCACATTTAATCTTAATGCACGAGCTTACGATTGTGGAAGTGCGTACAGTCAATGTATGAGTGTCAATTGAAAACGATTCCAGTTCTCGATCTGAAATCAGTGTTTCGGATCCACGTTCGCAGATTATGAAAATTATATACTTGATTTCAGATGACCAAGTAAAATCCAGTTTCTCGAACAAAACCGACTATGTTTAAGAATTCATGCAATTTAAATCGGTTAGCTATATGGTGTTACATTGTTGCGGTAGGAACGCGGTTTAATTTCACTAGATCCAATCGAATTTAAATCAAATTGTTCTAAACATAGAGATATGCGCTTTATTATCACAATTTAATCCTACATTTCCGAAATGGAACGTAGTGATTTTAAGTAAAAGAAATTAATATCAATTACCGTTTCATTTTTGCAATAATGTTCACGTTCGTACACAATTACTGAAGTTCTCACATTGTTCAAGACGCACCACCAGCAAACAACGGTTTAAGTTATATTTTTTATTTTGTTAAATAAAGCTCAAGCTAAAGTATGAGTCCACCTGGAATCGGCCTTCCGTTTGCGCAGCAGCTGTGCAAACATCTGCACCATGGAACCGCCTGAAGCGGTTTGTAATTTATAATGTTTTTCTAACTAGCGAATTATAAAACTTCACTGCTTGTTATAATTTTATCTGATCTCTACACAGCCTATGCGGCCAACAACGGAAAAAGAATTTTTGAGCCTATTACTCATCGCACATATTGATCTGCACAAGGATCATGTCGAGCTTGCCAAATATATGTTATTTGCATTTCTTTAAATTACGATCAAGCTAATACGGAGTTCACGTTATAATGTCCCCGCTGTTTGGAACGTTTGTCTCCCTGTAGTCTCGACCCTACTATATATACGGTCAGGGTGACAACCATACTGTAAATCAATTGCCGAGGGTGTACGACACACCCCTAGCAACTATATTTTTTCTTTACAGTGTCATACAAACCCTTAGCTACCAATTTGGAGCGAATTTACTGTAACGAACACCCTGAGTAGCTAATGTGGTTTATTAGGCAAGTGTGTTGTTTAGTTTTTCAAAATTCTCGGTATTTGTATCTAGGCCAATGTAATAATACCACACAGTATCAATAAAACCGCAAGAAAAGACAATGTGGTTGACACTCTCTATACCCCTACCTTTGAAAAATTTGTAAAAACATGGTGGTGTCTAAGACTCCCTGTTGCCGTCAGTGAGACTGACACTGTATGGTGTACACAGGTTCCACACGTTGGGGACGTTATAATGTGAACGCCGTATAAAGTATAATGAGTCCAATGGTAATAGAAAATCGACCATCCACATACGCAGTAGACGTGCCAACGTCACCAATATAGGGTCTCTTGAAGTGGATGGCGATTTATAATGTTTATTCTAATTAACGAGTTATAACACTTCACTGATATTCATTGTTTTAGCATGATCTCTACGAAGTGTTCAGCTAAACTTTAGCTATTTTAGTACAATTTTACGATTTTTCATTTAAAGATTTGCTACGGCAACTAAAACCTTGAGCACAAAAATCGACATGCCACATATCGCTGCTTTGAACTATAACTCTTACACAATTGTATTTGTACCACTTAATTTATTGTATGTATACTTCCACCATACATCCTGACACTGCGAGGTCTCAGGGGGGTAGCCGAGGTCAGAGCAAGATGGAGGTCATCTCGGTGGGGGTAGAGCTTCTTGGGGGATTTCGTCAGGAGGGTAGTGACAAAAAGCGACGTCCTCCCCAGTAGCACCCTCATTTTTACCAATTCCACCCGTATTTCCAAAATTTTTGCCAATTTTCCCGTATTTGTGCAAAAATTTTGCACACGCTAGGGCGTGCGGAGCTTCAGGAGAGGTAGGGCGGTACCATCAGGAGAGTAGACCAGGGCCTCGGTGGTCAGAGACCTCAGGGGGTAGCATCCAGGAACCCCTGCAAAATATATGACGTACACAATTAGCGACCTTTATATATTAAATATACGAAACGCAACATGGTTCATAGAGTTTTCCTTACGACTATGCACTAAATTGGTACTGTGCTTTCTTTCGTAAAGGCAATAAATATTGATCAATAAAATATATTTCTTGTGAAATGGCAGTTTTATGAAGACGTTTGACGGTAACACCTTATGTCTTTTCGATCAAATTCATCGACAAATAAAGAGTTAAACTATGACAGCAGCGCTTCTGTGTCACTATAGAAAATCAAGTGTCTATGACACTTTACTTTAGGGTATGTCACTTTTACCGCTGTGCGCTTCGCCTTCTATTCATACACGTGTTACTTCAATGTGTTTCTGGACTCAAAAATGTAACGGATTTGCACGGCTGTTATCGCGAAAAGACCACCTAGATGTTTTTGTTACTGCGGCATTGGTGCGATTTGCGACACCTAGTTATGTTCTGGCCATCTAATTTGTTAAGATTATGATATATGCTACATTTCAGACATCCATGAGAATTTTGTACCACAGTTTAAACTATCAGCAATGAAATGCCAGGCACATACATTAATGAAGTCTTGGAATAGTGGCTCAGCTTATCATGTCATGTGTTGAAATCCCGGTCTGCGTCTATCTTTTCGCATTCTGAGCATTTTTGTTCTTTCAAACGAGGGATTATTACATAGCTGTCAAAGGTCGGTCGGGTTAGGGGAAGGGTAGATGGTCACGGCGGCGGTCCTTAGGGTGGGGACAGCCAGTGTTGTAAATTTTTGAAATTTTTGGAAACTCAAACATTTTTTAATTTTGCTTAAATATTTCCCAATTTGCCATAAATTTTTTTTTAATTTGTCCTATTTTTGAAAAAGTTTACTTCAATTTTTGTCAATTTGCCACCTTTTTTGCTAAATTTTTACGCGTACCATAGGCGCGCGGCGTCGCAGGAGGGTGTAGGGGTGGTACGTTTGTCTGGAGAGGAGAGTGGTCCGACACTTAAGGCTAACCAAAATTCTGTTTCTTTTTCAATACAAAAAGCAAAAATAATAAATCACCCCAGAAATGCTTGTTGCTAACAAAAACAATTGGAAAACAAATTTCTACACGATCCATGTTATATTAAGTTTCCTAAATATGGAAATCCTGAATAACATATTGTTAAGAATTCTTTCTGACCTGGGAGCTGACCGGTGAGAAGATAAAAATTTACCAAAATCAATAAACCCAGGCAGAGCTCAAAATTTTGCTACTGGTTACGAACCAGTAGGCATCTGTTTTGTATTGCCGTAAAAAGAAACGCGACAAAATATCAGGTCGCTAAATATTCCAATCTGAGAAGTCGGCAATAAATAGGTGTTCTGTGTTTATGAAACATCCGATAATAATTTATATAATAGCTCATTGACCTCAACTTCAATGACATTGTGTAAACGGTACACTAACAGCATAAAACATTGTATGTACTTATACAAGACATTGCTAAACAGAGTACACATCGCACAAAATGCTTCATAAAGAGTGTAAACCCAATAGTCCCAACGAGGAATCTAGTTGATCAGGGCGTCAAATGTTCGCCCGCTGCATTATAAAATTTGAAACAGCACCAATTGAAACGTTTAAATTTAGCATAATTTAACTTTTTCAGAACAGTAAAGCATTAACCTATTACCTTGTATTTTGAGGCATTTATAAAAACTAGCAGTTTGTCTCGTCGCCAAGATAGTGAATTCTGAGTGTTGAATGTTGAATATGTAATTCAGAGAGATGTATATAGCTACAAGCCTCTGAAATACTTTGAATATTGCTTGAGTAATTCAGAAGATATACCCGATTATTATTATCGCAATTGTGCAAGTACATAGCTGATAATTGCTCTATAAAATGAAACTGGAAACTTCTATACAGCTTAATCTGTTTAAGGGATATTACCATTTTCAAGTATTTTCTGTCCCATGGACCCCATTAAAACCCTTTTTGACCCAACCTTGCTGCGTAAATAATGACAATAGCAGCACATCGCATCTTCACAGTGGATAAAATGCTCTACAAAACGATAGCAAATATACCTATATATCTCGATCGGTTGTGCAGATGTTACCACTTGTGTGTATTTTGCGTTTCATGGGCCCATTTAAGAACAAGTTTTTACCCAAATCTTGCATCTAAGAAGACCCTAGTAGCAAAACTATATTTAAAGTTTTGTAGAGACTAATTAGCTCTACAAAATTAGGGCTAATTAGCTCTACAATTTAACTCACTCATATATTTACACCGATGGTCGCGATACGTTAAGTAATGTTATTTTACAGGTCCCAAATAACCCGACCCTAGCCCAGTTGGCCCGGTGTTTCGGGGAAAATGTTGGAATCTGGTTTTCCACATCTAAAGGGCACAAATATATATTTTAAGCTTTCGATTAAGCTATCGGTCGAATCAATCGGACCAACGAAAGTTGAGTTATGCGTGTGAAACCAAAAAACCCACAAACAGACGCCACCAAATGTAATAGTTCTGACGGGTTAGAATTCCTCGTTGATACTCAGAATTCAATTATCATGTATATTCAGATTCATATTGTAGCCACCGCAGAGCACGCAAACAAACAAATAATAAAGGTTTCAGCTACCAACATGAACTTACAGCAGTACTAATATAAAATGAACGTGGAAACCGTGGCGTGGAGTATATTATACGCGCAAGACACGTCATTATATAACTTAAATAAAAACGTCTGCGGAATAGCTGCTTATGATGAAACGGCTGCAGTTGCCATCACAAATCGGCTGCTTATCTAGCAGACTCAGGCGCCCTTCATGCGCTATACATGATAGCGACAGTGTAGCCAGTTATTGCCGGTCCGTTTTTCCGTATTTCTTGTTAGCACACATTAAAATTAAGCATGCATTTTCATGTTTACAAACGCTAGTACATATGTGTTAAAATTTTTCACGTTTTTTGAGAAAATGAAAGTTTTTTCTGTTTGGAAATGAAAAAATAAAATAATGAAATAATGTTGTTATACTCATGAGGTGGAAAACTATGGCAGGTAACTGTTAATGATTATTGTTATCAAGTTGTTATCGCAATTTAGAAACCTCATGTTGGGAATCTAAAACATTAAATGATAAAATCATGTTATGGCATATTCGTGAGGTAGAAAACCATACAAGGTAGCTTATAAATTTAAAAGCTAAAGTCTCTACAGTTCTGTTAAATCGAGAACGAATTTTGTGGTGTTACTAAATTGTCTGGAATTTTATATGGTTATAAACCAATATATATATATCAATCTTATACGGTTTTAGTATGTCCTGAGCTTTCCAACGTACTTTAAACAACGCCTACTTCTAAGCTAAAATCGATCCAAATTTTGATACTACTGTTTGCGACTTAATTTGAAAAGTTTTTTTAATCTAATTTGCACACTGAACGAAACGTGCAGCATTTATACGTATTATTAGACTTGGTTTTAAAATGAGTCTAAAAGAAATCTTTTGCAGCAAAAGCAATTTGTAGTAATCATTTTACGATAAGTTGATATAATTTGGGTCAATTTTTCACGGGAAGTATTGGGTTTTAATTTTTGGGGTATACATAGAGTATCACAATTATTCGAGTTTATATCTTACGCTTAGATATTAGAGCAAAAACATTTCATGCCAAAATCAGCACAAACTTTCTATTACAATGTGTAAAAGCCGGCAATCAAACGATGCCCTCAAGTTTCGAACGTCAATATTTGCTAAGATACGTTATACACTTGATTAACACATTTCACGAAATAATGGTGTGGAACATATATCTTGTTCCCGAATATGTTTTACATAACAGGGAATCTAGAACCTTTGATCGAAATGGCTTAAATCTTCGAAATGTGTACGCCTTCAGGCTATGCACTCATGGTAATTCCTAGTTACTATTTCAATAATTATATATTGTAAATATTTATGTTACGTACAGTCTTTATTATCACAGCATTTTACGTTAAGGATTGTTCATTGTAATAGAGTTCAGAAAATCACGGTCACGAACCACAGGCTTGTATACTTACAACGCTATATGATCACAATATCCTAGTCCACAAAATGTATCTTTGCCCCATATTGCGCTGTAAGCTGCCTGGAAAATAACTGAAAACTTTGTACTGGATTGGTTCCAGAAATCTTGCAGTCACTGTGTTGGGGCTTACATGAAATTGGCCTTAGCATACCTTTATCTCTCAAGTTTACTATAAGACAGTTGCGCCAGGAGCTGCGTAGATATAGATTGAGAATTAACTTCACAAAATCCACAATTTGAAATTTTATATAACCTACGCTAATGCAAACGACGATCGAATGCTTTATCGAATGTAAAAAATGTTGTTCGTGGATTGATGATTCGAAACTTTTAGATACAATATCTAGTCCCGTTTATATTTAAAAGCGTCAAGCATGTTTAATAAGTGTTATAATATCTGCAGCTAATGTTTATATTTTGAACGGGTGAGCTATAATAAATGAAACAGCAGCTTCTTTCCTACTAATCTCACCACGCCATCTGATTGCGGTACCGAACTAACGCATATGAAGTAATCAACTTTTTATGTAAATCATGTTGAAAGTTATATCGCCCTAAACACAATCTTAGAATTATTGAACCTGGGTGCTGATCATTGTAGTGATAAAGTGCTTAATTATAATAGGTTACGGACAATGTCATCTTGGTGCCATTGTCTTAATCATTAACATTAGCTACATCAAACATTTGCTCAATGAAAGTTGCCTTATTCAAATCCTGCGTATTGAATCTTGTTAAATAACGTGCTTATATACCAGGGCTTTGGCAAAATTAAAAAATATTTAAATTATCATTATACTCATGTATCTTTAAGATTAGGCAACGTAAATTGTAAAAAAATTAGTTGAATGCAAATTTTTCACTTTTTAAAAACCTGGATTATATTTTATTATAGTCACTAAATAATATTTTGCCTTTGCGTTTTGCCTTGTTAAATCCAAAGATTTTACCTAGTGCAAAACAATTTTTTAACTATTAACAATGTATGTATAATGTAGCAACAGATTGTCCACATAAACATAAAGATGTTGCTTTCACTAAAAGCTATTCCAAATGTTATTTTAAATTCTCGGTTTCGGTCGAGTACATCTGGATCTTGGGAATTTTCAACGCTTGCGTTTTATTAAGTCAGTGAACACCAACCAGAAGAACTAACGCCCAGCACCATAGTATAAAAATTGTTTAGGTTCGTACTGTAGAACTATAAAGCATCACCCAGAAACAAAAAAGTGAACTCAAAAGCAAGTAAACTCTGGCAGGCTCAATTATTCCACATTTCAGTTCTCCGCTTGAGACACACAGGCTACAGCTCAACAATAGTTACATAAATGAACAAACTAATCAGCCTAGTAATATGCGTTCTATGGTGCTTATATATTGTGTTTCATACATTTTCAGCTGTAGTTGCTATAACAACGCACAACATAATTGATGCATGTAAAGTTAAATCAATCAATATAGGAACAAAACGCTAACATGCAGATTTAAATGCAGTAAACTTCCAATTATACATTATGGTACTATGTCTAAGAATTTGACAGCCGATATGGTGTACTAGCGGCTAATCTTTAACAATATTTTCGGTTTTTCTGGCACATAATGTAGGTGTTCGATGCCACATCAGCTGCACTGCAAGAGGTGCAGAGTACTGTCATCATGAAGTTAAAAAACTATATTGTTTTCGCAGATTGCAATTATACTTATGCGGCGTTCACGGTATAATGTCCACACCGTTTGGACCATATGCACCCCACACAGTGTCAGACGCACACTCCACAACTGAATGTCATAGACACCCCCATGTAAACGCTTTCAAGGACCTTAGCTAGCGGTGTTTATTTTTTCGGCCGTGTCAAGGGCACCGTGTCTTCATTGCAGTTATATTGACAATATGCGCCGTACCATTCTGTCAATGTTCACATTTTCTGGATAAAAAAATCGAACTATGCAAAAACTGATAAAACAATTGGATAATACACCGCAGACCGTACGAGTTACTGTTAATTCGTGGAAAATGGTAGCTAAGGAGTGTGCGACATCGTAAACACGGAATATAGTAGGTCAGGGCGTGGCGTAGATCATCAACAATTGATAATTGATATTGGTGTGACCTTGACTGTCTACACGGTAAGCTCAGGGACATCGGGGACATTAGAACGTGAATCCCGCATTATTGATCAAAGATTTCAAGTCAATCAATCCACGTTCCCTTGAGCTAAATAAACCCCGACGTCAGCTTAAAAACAGACGTTTTGTTCAATTATTTCGTGGCGGAGATTAGGGCTTGTTCCAGTTTTTGTAAGCGTGCTAATTAAAAGCATATTTACAACACCAAAAACTGACGTTTCTGCAAGACCAACAATTTATATTTTAAAAATGCACTGCAGTATCCACAATTTTAGGCTCAAAATATTAATAGTTCCCGAATGATATCAGCATCGTAGAAGTTTACTCAACATATAGTTTTTGTAAAACCAGAAAGATGACATTCATATGGTGGCTGATTTTTGCCTCAAAAATTGTTCGTTACCTGCTGCATGCTTGGCGCAAATACACAATATCTAGATTTCAACAAAAGTCATTTTTAGAAACAGAACAATGAATTATAAGCCTATAATTCATTATCATATATTTTCGTGTGTGTTCTTAGCATTTGCCATGTAAGTTGTATTGTATATTGCATATTGTAATGTTGCCATATTGTAATGCATGCATAAATACAATAAACAACTTTCGCTGCCGAAAAATTCCAACTTCGCATGTGATTTTGCAGTGATTCACGCTAGTTTTTTTCTTAAGGGACATGTATCACAGCAGTTTGTAGCATTCCTGACAGACACCAATTTCAAAATCTAAAAATTATATGTAAGCAACAAATGGCGGAAATTTTTATTCAAATATAACACAGGCTCTATCACGACCGCACAATCATCGAACTTTTGGAAAATCAGTCTTTAGCACCCATGAAAAATTTATTGTTCTCGAAATAAAGGACCTTTATTTGTTGTAACAACGTCATTCGATTCGTATATACCGTTGCTTCACTTACAGTCCTTCTCGGCGTCCCACTTTGTGACGTGGCCATCCGTGGTTATAGCAGGAAAGGGGAGTATTTCACCCTTGGGCATCGGACCTTTGCATCGGGGGAAGCACCAATCCCCCTGACAGATCGCTCGACCGTCGCTCCGCGAGTGCCCGCAAGCACCGAACACACAGGTGGCGCAGAAGACCCCCGACTGGCTGAACGGCGTGGGAGATCGAAAGCCGGTCACCCCTCATCCAGATGGCGCATTCTCCGGCATCAGCGACTTCGGACATCGTGCATGAATGTAAGGCAACTTCAAGATAATTCCTAGTTTCGTGGCAGAGGGAATTCTGTACACTCGTCCACTTTTTTGCGTTTGAAGGTTTACATAGCAGCTTTATATATTTAGTTAAGAAACCAGGTTTATTGGAAACAGCAAATATTTGTGTTTCTAGAAAACGACACTCTCGGCAAATGGCATTACCATCAGTGTGGTTCTTAACTTGTTATGCTGTGTGACGTTCTATATGTATAGCTGTGTATATGTTACATCAGTGCAACACAACTGTATCAATCTTTATATGCTCTATTACCCAAATTTTCAAATTCCCCAAAACGTGTTTCAGATCAGTCAAATCAAATCCATTAATCAAACTTGAAATCCAATTAAGTGAAATCAAACTCAGCTACATTAATTTAAAATCACTTTTTTTGGAAAAATGATATCAAATCGCACCAATTGAAGCTATATTATTTATATTCCGTTTTGGTTAAACTCAACGTATTCGTTAAACAATGTGACTTTAGTTTCGCGTAACTCACCTTGCTTTCACTCAATTTAATTTTAGTGCTGTCAAAAAAATTTAAATTGATAAATTTTACTGAAATCAGACATATTTTTGCACTTAAAAATCAGTGTTGGCGCCAAAAGTAAATAAAAATCGAACTATATTTTAAATCGAGAAACGAAACTGACACAATTAAATTTTTATTATATGACTGAGCACATCAGTCTCTACGTAACTGCTTTCAGGGTGCAAACACAGAGTGCAAATTTACGTTTACCGAAATGCACATGTTATACTTTTATGCAGCATATACAACGTTAGCCTGAACGCTTTATGGAGTGTGAAACGTTTTATACGCACAATTAATATAGCATCAATGCTATTTGGCAGAGTCTTTTACTTGAAATAGTGGTGTTGTTTCGATATAAAATTGTCAAGCATGTTTAATAGCTGCTTGTGATTCTGGAACCTTATATAAGCAAGTTATACATAACAAAATCCGTGTTACTAAACTAGTAGCACGGTGCTAATGTTTCCAAAACATCTGTTTTTAGAACCGAACGTTGGTATGTGAAGCTCGGAACTATTTCTACTACATATTTCAAAAGTTATAGCAAAGGCCAACACAGAACTTTGAGAATACTCGAACGAAAAGGAAGAAGATAAGCAAATCCAACAAACTATAAGAGAGTTTTGGTTCCTAGCTATAAAGCGTCAACCAGAAAGTGAAAGCCTTTATATACACAGATAAACTCTAGCAGTCTCATTATTTTCCCGTAGCATTTCTCTCTGCTAAAAGTGCACAAGCAAGACGGCCAAAAACTCAACAATAGTTATATAAATGGACAAACTGTGTCTAGTAAGCAGTGCGAGTTGTATGGTACCTCGTTTATATTGCTTGATATTGTGTTTTAAGCGTTTTCAGTAGTTACCATAGCAACACATAAAATAAGTGATGCATGTGCAGCTTAACCCAATCAATATATATAATACTGAAACGTTCAGCTATAGAAATATACTGTAAACTTCGAGATAATGCCACGTTCCTATTGAACATTTTTTTTGCAAAGCGGTGCGCACCTATATCGGAGGATGAGTCGTAACCTTGCTGTCGTGCGTTTATTAGATACTCATGGCGTGTATTTCAGGCGAAAACGGCTTTTATTAGCTTCCTGCATTGCATTGTGGTAATATAATTAAGAATTCGGCGATCTTTATAGTTGACGTGTTTACCGTAAGGACATCGTGCAGAGATATTTGCAGCCATTCAATGATTGATCATCGCTTTGTTGTCCAATACAACATTCCAAGCCAGTTTCTCGTTACCCAATTTATTAATATTGCAGTAAGAAAAATCGCACAATTAACAATTTTGTTCTCGACGAAATTTAATAATTTAAAAAATGGTTCGAGTAAACATTTCTATATTGAATGAATTTCGCCGATTGTGAAGGCAAATGATTATCTATTGTTCACATGTGTCGTACGATACTGAAAGTTTATATAAAAGTATTATTAAACCTGCTTTTCCCTAAAAGCCACGCTCACCGACTCTCAGAAATGGTATTCTAAGGTTGTATAGTTTCATTTATGTTTAGTGTCATAATGTTTACGATCAGAGCTTCTAATGCGATACTTTTCTAAAAGCGCAAGCACACGCTCAAACTTTTTGCTCTAATTTTGAGCTCAAAATTTAAACAAAATTTGATGGGGATTTTAAAGAAAAATTGCGATATTACAAAATTTGAGCTCAAACTTGTTCAGCTAATACATCTCATCGATGACTGGCTCAACTAATATCATTGAAAACTTTGAACAATGTTCACATTTTCAAACATACCAAAAAACAAAAAAAAATCAAAATTTATGCAAAAAATTTTGAGCGTGTGAACACGCATTAAGCGTCCTAACACGTCTTAAGCGGCGGTATAAGGCAATACCGTTCTCTGACGGAGGTTTACTTCAAACGATCAACCCGAAAGAGCTTTATATCCCAAGTGAACCGCCTTAATAACTCTACACTTTCTCTTCCCGCCAAGTTTGCGGTTAAAATAACTGCCTATAGGCAAAATTTTATATTTTTCGGTCCCGTAAAAGCACGGGCGTCGCCGCGTAGAGCTATGGTGAGCCATGAAACCAGAAAATATCGTTTGTGCACCCCTGGAGTTTACAGTTTAAAAACGAGTTTTGTCAACTTGCAACATGACTTTGACAAATTCAATCAACTGCAACAGTTAGTGGGTGTCCGTGCAGTCGGCTTTTTGGTTTTCAAGTTTTTTCGCTATGCTACAAATCGTGTTTATCAAAACACGATTTGTAGCAAATGTACGCGTCTAAATTTGGACTACTAACAAGCTATATTTGTATCTTAACCTTACCGGCATAGTACCAGAATGACAGTGCGAGTTAATTTTTGCGTGAAACTGTGCTCAAGTAACAGGTGTTACACGCACTTGAGCGTCATTAAAAAGAACTATGGTCACCGTTTAAGTTTACCCAGTACGTAAGTGCAAACACTGATTATTTAAATAGCTTTTTGGGCGTTAGCGGTATTTAAATGTTACGCTCGCGGACATCTGCAAATTTTTTGCGTATAATAAATTTTAGTAAATATGTACTTGTTTTATAATAAACGTTGCAAGAGACCAATGTCTTTTTCACAAAACCTAAAAACAGGGCGGGAAAACGTTAAATTTAATTAAATCGTATTGTCGTAAGATTATCTTGCTTTCTTGGTAAAATTTTCTTAAATTAACCGTTATAACTGAGTAACAAACAAACAGATGCCCGTAATTTTTTAAAATCGATTGAATTTAAGTATTGCCGCGAATTGGTAAAAACATTTGTAACAGGGCCGCTTCGGCCCTGTCACGACCACTTCAAGGCGTTCGCACTCAAAATTGTAGCGGGATGCGTCGGCATTGTGTCGGTTGACCATGTTGTATAAAATATTGCTTACATTTCTTAACCGTTTGTATAAAATATTGCTTACATTCCTTAACGGTTTGTATAAAATATTGCTTACATTTCGTAACCGTTTGTATAAAATATTGCTTACATTTCGTAACCGTTTGTATAAAATATTGCTTACATTTCTTAACCGTTTGTATAAAATATTGCTTACATTCCTTAACCGTTTGTATAAAACATTGCTTACATTTCTTAACCGTTTGTATAAAACATTGCTTACATTTCTTAACCGTTTGTATAAAACATTGCTTACATTTCTTAACCGTTTGTATAAAATATTGCTTACATTTCTTAACCGTTTGTATAAAACATTGCTTACATTTCGTATCCGTTTGTATAAAATATTGCTTACATTCCTTAACCGTTTGTGTAAAATATTGCTTAGATTTCTTAACCGTTTGTATAAAATGCCGCTTACATTAGTTATCTGTCTCGTAGCATGCCGTGTACTTTGTTGCAATTCATGACTTCGTTGGGGACGAGTGTTACAATTAGGAAGAGAATGATGAAATGAGCCGCCTCGACCGACCTGTAAGACCGAAAATAGAGCTCTATGCCGACGGAAACTGATCTAGTATAGTGAAATTGGTCGAAACTACAACTAGCAGGCGCTAGGTGTTATGGGGTTGGCGGTTACGACCGTCCGGGAATAGGAGGCCCCTGGCTGCACGCTCGAGAAAATATGTTTGTTAGGACTGAAATCAAAAATATTAAATTTACTTGGTTTTAGCAACATATCAGGTAATGGTTACAGAAAACAACAAGTCCGAATAAGCGGAAATCATACTTTGGTAGCACTTGCAACTGTAAGGGACGACGGATGCCGGGCTCATTCGAAGGTCCGTCACCGTCTGCGATATCGTGGTAGGGAGGATAACCAGAGTAGGCTGGTAGAACGCTTTTAGAATCGCAAATGGACATCCAAAGGCACTCCGGACAGCGCCGCAACTTCGCTTGTAATACGTTGAGACAATCGCTACTTACGCTAGGTAGGATTGTCACTGTTGAACCCGGATGATCTCTTTCCATGTAGTTGGGACATATCACATAGATAATATGTACTTGTGTCTACTTATGTGTGTGTTGTGGATAACTTCTTAGGCAAAACCGCCGTGTTTCTGTAGCCTATTCCAGTATGCAACCAATATGAACTCCACTTTCTAACACTCCCGCCGCCATACCCCGCGTCGGAACCGGCGCACCTCGTTTTGTTCACCGCGACCAGTTGAATCCAACCATATGCTTTGAACCTCCGCCCGAATCCCCGTTGACCCGCGACAGCCACGCGAAGATGCCTAGAAAGCCGTTGCCAACTGCTGATGGGCGTGCAGCCAGGGGCCTCCTATTCCCGGACGGTCGTAACCGCCAACCCCATAACACCTAGCGCCTGCTAGTCTAGTTTCGACCAATTTCACTATACTAGATCAGTTTCCGTCGGCATAGAGCTCTATTTTCGGTCTTACAGGTCGGTCGAGGCGGCTCATTTCATCATTCTCTTCCTAATTGTAACACTCGTCCCAACACGAAAACAATGAATTGCAACAAGGTACACGGCATGCTACGAGACAGATAACTAAAAAATGTAAGGCGGCAAATTCTCACCAAACGGTTAAGAAATCTAAGCAATATTTTACACAAACGGTTAAGGAATGTAAGCAATATTTTATACAAACGGATACGAAATGTAAGCAATGTTTTATACAAACGGTTAAGAAATGTAAGCAATATTTTATACAAACGGTTAAGAAATGTAAGCAATGTTTTATACAAACGGTTAAGAATGTAAGCAATGTTTTATACAAACGGTTAAGAAATGTAAGCAATGTTTTATACAAACGGTTAAGGAATGTAAGCAATATTTTATACAAACGGTTAAGAAATGTAAGCAATATTTTATACAAACGGTTACGAAATGTAAGCAATATTTTATACAAACGGTTACGAAATGTAAGCAATATTTTATACAAACCGTTAAGGAATGTAAGCAATATTTTATACAAACGGTTAAGAAATGTAAGCAATATTTTATACAACATGGTCAACCGACACAATGCCGACGCATCCCGCTACAATTTTGAGTGCGAACGCCTTGAAGTGGTCGTGACAGGGCCGAAGCGGCCCTGTTACAAATGTTTTTACCAATTCGCGGCAATACTTAAATTCAATCGATTTTAAAAAATTACGGGCATCTGTTTGTTTGTTACTCAGTTATAACGGTTAATTTAAGAAAATTTTACCAAGAAAGCAAGATAATCTTACGACAATACGATTTAATTAAATTTAACGTTTTCCCGCCCTGTTTTTAGGTTTTGTGAAAAAGACATTGGTCTCTTGCAACGTTTATTATAAAACAAGTACATATTTACTAAAATTTATTATACGCAAAAAATTTGCAGATGTCCGCTAGCTAAACATTTAAATACCGCTAACGCCCAAAAAGCTATTTAAATAATCAGTGTTTCTGCAATGACGTACTGGGTAAACTTAAACGGTGACCATAGTTCTTTTTAATGACGCTCAAGTGCGTGTAACACCTGTTACTTGAGCACAGTTTCACGCAAAAATTAACTCGCACTGTCATTCTGGTACTATGCCGGTAAGGTTAAGATACAAATATAGCTTGTTAGTAGTCCAAATTTAGACGCGTACATTTGCTACAAATCGTGTTTTGATAAACACGATTTGTAGCATAGCGAAAAAACTTGAAAACCAAAAAGCCGACTGCACGGACACCCACTAACTGTTGCAGTTGATTGAATTTGTCAAAGTCATGTTGCAAGTTGACAAAACTCGTTTTTAAACTGTAAACTCCAGGGGTGCACAAACGATATTTTCTGGTTTCATGGCTCACCAGAGCGCTCACGCGGCGACGCCTGTGCTTTGACGGGAATTGAAAAATATAAAATTTTGCCTATAGGCAGTTATTTTAACCGCAAACTTGGCGGGAAGAGAAAGTGTAGAGTTATTAAGGCGGTTCACTTGGACATAGCTTCGGTTGATCGTTTGAAGTAAACTTCTCGTCAGAGAACGGTATTGCCTTATACCGCCGCTTAAGACGTGTTAGGACGCTTAATGCGTGTTCACACGCTCAAAATTTTTTGCATAAATTTTGATTTTTTTTTGTTTTTTGGTATGTTTGAAAATGTGAACATTGTTCAAAGTTTTCAATGATATTAGTTGAGCCAGTCATCGATGAGATGTATTAGCTGAACAAGTTTGAGCTCAAATTTTTGTAATATCGCAATTTTTCTTTAAAAATCCCCATCAAATTTTGTTTAAATTTTGAGCTCAAAATTAGAGCAAAAAGTTTGAGCGTGTGCTTGCGCTTTTAGAAAAGTATCGCATTAGAAGCTCTGATCGTAAACATTATGACACTAAACATAAATGAAACTATACAACCTTAGAATACCATTTCTGAGAGTCGGTGAGCGTGGCTTTTAGGGAAAAGCAGGTTTAATAATACTTTTATATAAACTTTCAGTATCGTACGACACATGTGAACAATAGATAATCATTTGCCTTCACAATCGGCGAAATTCATTCAATATAGAAATGTTTACTCGAACCATTTTTTAAATTATTAAATTTCGTCGAGAACAAAATTGTTAATTGTGCGATTTTTCTTACTGCAATATTAATAAATTGGGTAACGAGAAACTGGCTTGGAATGTTGTATTGGACAACAAAGCGATGATCAATCATTGAATGGCTGCAAATATCTCTGCACGATGTCCTTACGGTAAACACGTCAACTATAAAGATCGCCGAATTCTTAATTATATTACCACAATGCAATGCAGGAAGCTAATAAAAGCCGTTTTCGCCTGAAAATACACGCCATGAGTATCTAATAAACGCACGACAGCAAGGTTACGACTCATCCTCCGATATAGGTGCGCACCGCTTTGCAAAAAAAATGTTCAATAGGAACGTGGCATTATCTCGAAGTTTACAGTATATTTCTATAGCTGAACGTTTCAGTATTTATATATATTGATTGGGTTAAGCTGCACATGCATCACTTATTTTATGTGTTGCTATGGTAACTACTGAAAACGCTTAAAACACAATATCAAGCAATATAAACGAGGTACCATACAACTCGCACTGATAACTAGACACAGTTTGTCCATTTATATAACTATTGTTGAGTTTTTGGCCGTCTTGCTTGTGCACTTTTAGCAGAGAGAAATGCTACGGGAAAATAATGAGACTGCTAGAGTTTATCTGTGTATATAAAGGCTTTCACTTTCTGGTTGACGCTTTATAGCTAGGAACCGAAACTCTCTTATAGGTTGTTGGATTTGCTTATCTTCTTCCTTTTCGTTCGAGTATTCTCAAAGTTCTGTGTTGGCCTTAGCTATAACTTTTGAAATATGTAGTAGAAATAGTTCCGAGCTTCACATACCAACGTTCGGTTCTAAAAACAGATGTTTTGGAAACATTAGCACCGTGCTACTAGTTTAGTAACACGGATTTTGTTATGTATAACTTGCTTATATAAGGTTCCAGAATCACAAGCAGCTATTAAACATGCTTGACAATTTTATATCGAAAACAACACCACTATTTCAAGTAAAAGACTCTTGCCAAATAGCATTGATGCTATATTAATTGTGCGTATAAAACGTTTCGCGCTCCATAAAGGGGTAACGGCTAACGTTCTATATGCTGCATAAAAGTATAACATGTGCATTTCAGTAAACGTAAATTTGCACTCTGTGTTTGCCGCCCTGAAAGCAGTTACGTAGAGGCTCAAGTGCTGAGTCATATAGTGAAGATTTTAATTGTGTCAGTTTCGTTTCTCGATTTAAAATATAGTTCGATTTTTATTTACTTTTGGCGCCAACACTGATTTTTAAGTGCAAAAATATATAGTATTTGAGTAAAATTTATCAATTTAAATTTTTTTTGACAGCTTTAAAATTAAATTGAGTGAAAGCGAGGTGAGTTACGCCAAACGATCACATTGTTTAACGAATACGTTAATTTTAACACAAACAAATATCAGATAATATAGCTTCAATTGGTGCGATTTGATATAAGTTTCCAAAAAAAGTGATTTTAAATTAATGTAGCTGAGTTTAGATTTCACTAATTGGATTTCAGTTTGATTAATGGATTTGATTTGACTGATCTGAAACGCATTTTAAGAAAATTGAAAATTTGGGTAATAGAGCATATAAAGATTGATATAAGTTGTGTTGCACTGATGTAACATATACACAGCTATCTATCATATCGAACGTCACACCAGCATAACCAGTTAAGAACCACACTGATGGTCAGTACGGCTCTTGCGGAGAGTATCCGTTTACTAGAAACACAAATATTTGCTATTTCCAGATCAACCTGGTTTTACAACACGATGTATAAACTTGCTATGTAAACCTTCAAACCGCAAAAAAGTGGACAAGTGTCCAGAATTCCCTCTGCCACGAAACTAGGAATTATACTTTGAAGTTGCGGTACGTTCATGCACGATGTCCGAAGTCGCTGATGCCGGAGAATGCGCCATCTGGATCGAGGGGTAACCGGCTCGCGATAGGCCGCGCCGTTTTCAGCCGGTCGGGGGTCTTCTGCGCGGCCTGTGTTCTCGGTGCTTGCGGGCACTCGCGGAGCGACGGTCGAGCGATCTGTCAGGGGGATGCATCCCCCGATGCAAAGGTCGAATATCCCGAGGTCGAAGTACTCCCCTTTACGTGCTCAGCCCGCAAATCGCCACGGTGCAAAGTAAGACGCCGAGAAGGACTGTCCGTGGAGCGACGGTCTGTGCGGGATCGAATGACATTATTACCCGACGAATGAGAAATTCCTTGATTTTGAGAAAACGATAAATTTTTCATAAATTGCTGAGAAGTTTAATTTTCCAAAAGTTCGATGATTGTGCGGTCGTGATCGAGCCTGTGTCTATTTTTGAATAAAAATTTCCGCCATTTGTTGCCCTGATATAATTTTTTGATTTTGAAATTGGTGTTATGTTTTGAGATGCTGCAAACTATCCTGATACATGTCCCTTCACAAGAAATCTAGCGTGAATCACTGCAAAATCACATGCGAAGTTGAGAAATTTTTCGGCAGCGAAAGTTATTGTATTTATGCATAGTTACGATATGGCAGAGAACATCCGATATGCAATATGTACAATACGACTTATGGCAAATGCTTCAGAGCGCGCACGAAAATATATCAATCATGATTTATAGGCTTATAATTCATTGTTCTGTTTCTAAAAAATGACTTTTGTTGAAATCTCAATTGTGTATTTGCGCCAAGCATGCAGCAGGTAACGAACAATTTTTCAAGGCAAAAATCAGCCACCATATGAATGGCATCTTTTTAGTTTTACAAAACTTATATGTTGAGTAAACTTCTACGATGCTGATATCATTCGGGAACTATTAATATTTTGAGCCTAAAATTGTGGATACTGCAGTGCATTTATAAGAAGTATTAAATTGTTGGTCTTGCAGAAACGTCTAGATTTTGAGTATTATAAATATGCTTTTAATTAGCACGCTTACAAAAACTGGAACAAGCCCTAATCTCCGCCACGAAATAATTGAACAAAACGTCTGTTTTTAAGCTGACGTCGGGGTTTTATTTAGCTCAAGGGAACGTGGATTGATTGACTTGAAATCTTTGATCAATAATGCGGGATTCACGTTCTAATGTCCCCGATGTCCCTGACTTACCGTGTAGACAGTCAAGGTCACACCAATATCAATTATCAATTGTTGATGATCTACGCCACGCCCTGACCTACTATATTCCGTGTTTACGATGTCTCACACTCCTTAGCTACCATTTTCCACGAATTAACAGTAACTCGTACGGTCTGCGGAGTATTATCCAATTGTTTTATCAGTTTTTGCATCGTTCGATTTTTTTATCCAGAAAATGTGAACATTGACAGAATGGTACGGCGCATATTGTCAATATAACTGCAATGAAGACACGGTGCCCTTGACACGGCCGAAAAAAATGAACACCGCTAGCTAAGGTCCTTGAAAGCGTTTACATGGGGGTGTCTATGACATTCAGTTGTGGAGTGTGCGTCTGACACTGTGTGGGGTGCATATGGTCCAAACGGTGTGGACATTATACCGTGAACGCCGCATAAGTATAATTGCAATCTGCGAAAACAATATAGTTTTTTAACTTCATGATGACAGTACTCTGCACCTCTTGCAGTGCAGCTGATGTGGCATCGAACACCTACATTATGTGCCAGAAAAACCGAAAATATTGTTAAAGATTAGCCGCTAGTACACCATATCGGCTGTCAAATTCTTAGACATAGTACCATAATGTATAATTGGAAGTTTACTGCATTTAAATCTGCATGTTAGCGTTTTGTTCCTATATTGATTGATTTAACTTTACATGCATCAATTATGTTGTGCGTTGTTATAGCAACTACAGCTGAAAATGTATGAAACACAATATATAAGCACCATAGAACGCATATTACTAGGCTGATTAGTTTGTTCATTTATGTAACTATTGTTGAGCTGTAGCCTGTGTGTCTCAAGCGGAGAACTGAAATGTGGAATAATTGAGCCTGCCAGAGTTTACTTGCTTTTGAGTTCACTTTTTTGTTTCTGGGTGATGCTTTATAGTTCTACAGTACGAACCTAAACAATTTTTATACTATGGTGCTGGGCGTTAGTTCTTCTGGTTGGTGTTCACTGACTTAATAAAACGCAAGCGTTGAAAATTCCCAAGATCCAGATGTACTCAACCGAAACCGAGAATTTAAAATAACATTTGGAATAGCTTTTAGTGAAAGCAACATCTTTATGTTTATGTGGACAATCTGTTGCTACATTATACATACATTGTTAATAGTTAAAAAATTGTTTTGCACTAGGTAAAATCTTTTCGATTTAACAGAGGCAAAACGCAAAGGCAAAATATTATTTAGTGACTATTATAATACAAAATATAATCCAGGTTTTTAAAAAGTGAAAAATTTGCATTGATCTAATTTTTTTACAATTTTTACGTTGCCTAATCTTAAAGATACATGAGTATAATGATAATTTAAATATTTTTTAATTTTGCCAAAGCCCTGGTATATAAGCACGTTATTTAACAAGATTCAATACGCAGGATTTGAATAAGGCAACTTTCATTGAGCAAATGTTTGATGTAGCTAATGTTAATGATTAAGACAATGGCACCAAGATGACATTGTCCGTAACCTATTATAATTAGCGCTGTAACGCTACAATGATCAGCACCCAGGTTCAATAATTCTAAGATTGTGTTTAGGGCGATATAACTTTCAACATGATTTACATAAAAAGTTGATTACTTCATATGCGTTAGTTCGGTACCGTGGTGAGATTAGTAGGAAAGAAGCTGCTGTTTCATTTATTATAGCTCACCCGTTCAAAATATAAACATTAGCTGCAGATATTATAACACTTATTAAACATGCTTGACGCTTTTAAATATAAACGGGACTAGATATTGTATCTAAAAGTTTCGAATCATCAATCCACGAACAACATTTTTTACATTCGATAAAGCATTCGATCGTCGTTTGCATTAGCGTAGGTCATACAAAAATTCAAATTGTACATTTTGTGAAGTAAATTCTCAATCTATGTTTACTCAGATCCTGTAGCAACTATCTTATAGTAAACTTGAGAGATAAAGGTATGCTAAGGCCAATTAATAAGCCCCAACACAGTGACTGCAAGATTTCTGGAACCAATCCAGTACAAAGTTTTCAGTTATTTTCCAGGCAGCTTACAGCGCAATATGGGGCAAAGATACATTTTGTGGACTAGGATGCTGTGATCATATAGCGTTGTAAGTATACAAGCCTGTGGTTCGTGACTTGATGTATACTACAATGTCTAAGCCTGAGTTTTAGCTTACCTAAGTTAAAATCCTTTACATGAGGCTTAAACAAAGCTTAGGACAAAGTAGTGGTCTCACATGCTTTTCGATCCCCTATTACACTGTTCTTTTTAAACACAATAATGTTTACTCATCTTAGTTTAATTTCGACCTTGGCTTAGCTTAAATTCAGGAGTGAAAGTCTGGAGTCTTGTTCTCTATTTCACTGGATGGTTTTCTGCATATCTTGACTGCAATCGGTCCAGCTATTGTGTATGTATCGTAAATGGAATTGAGTTGTATCAGGCTTCTAAGTATAATAGCGGTTATGGATGAGGTCGTATTTATTAGCGATGGACTACTAAGCCTGAGTGTAATTTCGAAGAATGTTATCGATTGTCCATATTGTCGGTCGTTGCGTTCTCGAAGCTTTTGCCTCGCTCTGGTTATAAGATCATGATTTGAACTAGTTGTTGTCAATGGCGATTTGTCAATAATTCTTTTATTTTTGATTAGCGATTTGCCATTGATCGGTTCTGAATGAATGCGTCGACTAGTTTTCGCCTGCGTGGTCGCATTTTCGGCAACAATTCTTAAGGCATCAGTATCAATCTGCACTGGGTGAGGGCCAATTTTGATGCTTTTAGGGATTGCAGCAGTTACAAGCCTGTTGCTGTAAGTGTTGCTGTTAGGCAATTTTTCGTTTGAATTCAAATATGCATCGCTGATGTAGCTGCTCAGTGATTGATACGATCCATTTTGATGAGTGTTAATATGTTTAGTGGCAGCTTTAAATCCACGATCATCTCTTAGTACTCTATGATTGAGCTGAAAATACTGAAATGATATAACTGTGAGCGACGAACAATTGTCGCAGTTGTAAGCATGAAGATATTTCTTAATAATATTTGATGTTAAATATTTTCTGAAAATTTGAACAATTTGCAGATTTCTTTCAGTTTTTATGTTAGGAATGAAGCTTGATACTGGTATCATACAAAGACAATACTGAGGCGGTATGTTTGCATCAAGACACGTACGATTGCTAGCAATTTCGAATGATATTAAGCTAGTTCCTCGTCTTTGTCTACTGTGCCATCGAGATCGCTTTACAAATACAGACCGACAAATATTTTTGGAACTTTGTAGTAGCAAATTATCTCGTTGTAAAATGCGAGAACGGTTTTTATTATTCCATGGACTTCTTTGGCTATAAAGCGCTGGATTTCCCATTTTAATTCGTAGCTTTTCTCGTTTGTTGCCGTCTGCATAGTATCTATCAGCATCAGCTGTGTAACTAGAATAGTTTATGCCAAATACGTCATCCAGTGTTGCATGAATATCAAAATTACTCACAAGGCGACGACGGTTTTTCGTCAAGCGCTTAACAGCATCTGGATACATGTTTTTCCACCATGGCGGAAAACGGAGCGCAAACAATGGGGCGCGAGCTTCAATTTTGCCGATATATGAAAATCTTATTGACGCTACGCGTTGACCATGATCGCCCATTACTATCAAAATAGAATCATTTAATAAGCCAGCATTGTTTAAATTAGCCAGTGTTGACGAAAGAGGTTTATCGAGATACGCTGCGTGTTCGGTCTGATCATGAGTGACATCTGTGATGAACGTGAACGAAAATCGACAAACATGGCGATAATTTGTGATAAAACTTTCCAGCAAATCCAGTTGACGTTGAAATATCGGCTCATCGTGATAGCAGTATTTTAGGGCGTTATTTACACTGTCATTAAGAGATTTGAAGTACTTTTTGTTGTTTCCGCTGTTTTCATTGTTATGTTTGTAAATTTTCGATGAAGCATTATTGCCCCTTGTGTTTAATGTTTTTTCCATCAATTGACGTCTTAAAGAAACCCAATATGGGCGAAAATAGAAGTGAGTTGGCTTTTGTCGAAATCCAGATAGTATATGATACGGATAATGAAATAGACCGCGTCCATAATGCTTGATGTCGTCATCGTACATGGTTACACAGCCAGCATCTGAAATTTGAAAAAAATGAGAAATCAAAAAAATCATTTTTGGAATTCTGAGCGTTCCTAATGATCAAAAATATTGAATTTAAGCGAAAACATTTTGGTTGGATGATATGAGTTTTGACAACAATATTTTTATAGAGTATAGAATTTTGACTTCTTCTATTAGAATATCCAGGTCTTTCCTAGAATCCTTCCAACCCGAAATTAGTCAATTTTGAAGATACAGTTGAAATTTTAGGTAGGTATGTGATAATCGTCTAATTGAGTGGTAGTTTGCACATTTCAGTAAACATTGGACACGTAGCAGAATTTTGTTTCAATGTAAAAACTGGATACATAAATTTGTACTACTTGGTGCTAAAACAAATAAACAAATTCGTTTGAACTGAACAATAAAGCAAGCCTTTAGGACTACAATTAGCACCAACGAGTTTGCTTCCTTCACAGTATAATTATCCCGCCTAAGCTATGGCTCCGCTATAAAAGTAGGCCATGGGGAACAAACGGTAGTGGTCACACCTGTACTGCACTGCAATAACTGATGATGTCCGTCATACCGGTAAGACAATTACATTCAATTGTTTAAAATTAGTTCAGGTATGAATGTGTTAGCTACCGTAGTTTGTTTGAATAGACGATGGTAATGGCAGTCAACCATTAGTACATGTGGTATATTAGTCGTGACACCTTTAATGCATAACCAAAATTTAAAGATTTTACCATTGTTGATCAAATTAAAATTGAGATATGAGACAATTTTAGCAAAGAGTGACTTCTACAGGTTATATAAAATTTTACTGTTAGTCTAATATGTTAAACCAATTACGCAGAAAGCGCCAAATATCAGACGTTCTAACAAGTTTGCGTTCAGTAACTGTGAGGAAGTTATCAGTTTAAGGTTTAACAAGTCACCATGCCTGAAAGTATATACATATGTCCGCGAAGTTTGTGTTTTAATATTGAAACATTTTTCTTAATAGAATGGCGTCACAAATGCAATAGGCTAGGAAAGTCCTGAAGTCGTGCGATGACATTTGCGTGAACGGTTGCTCTTATAAAAACGTCGTCGAGAAAGAAATTAGGTGGGGCCCTTAATATACAAACCGGAAGTATATGCAAAACATGAAGTCCTAATGGTTCCATAGTTACGACTCACAGCTCCTTTGAGGAACACAGTAAACGGCAACCTTTGGTATATAGGCTAGCGGAAGGTTTCTCTGATTCGTAATAATGTTGCCAGATAAAATATAGACACCTTTACCTTTAAACCTATTCCATATCCATGGTAATCGATCAACATCTATTGGTTTTCCTTCTCTTCGCTCCTTAAAATCAGACAAAAGGTTTGGAGCCGATTGGTGAAGCCGTAACCCGGTCAAGAGAGGAATCATATTCGGATTACTATTATCGCCAACTTTACTATAAGCTTCGAGGAACGTTGCGTTGAGACGTTGTAGCAGCTGCTTGGTTTTCGGCATATGGCGTCGAAATTGGTTGAGCGAAACGCTATCAATACCGATCACGATTAAGCTCGGATATTTCGTTGAAGACGGTGTAAATTTAGTTTGACCATTCGGCGAGGAAATATGGCGATGTACGTTTTGATAAATTGTAGATTGTTGTCGTTCTAGCACATAGCGACACTGTACAACTACTTGGGTTCCTACCAACAGGACCGGATTTGTTTCTGTTATCGAGCGCCATGGACCACTATATTCAATTTTTGTTCTGTTTTTACCGAGGCTTCCTCGAATATAACGGTAAAAACATTGAATATTTTCATATTTTCCGTTTGTACAGCTTCCATTTTGTTTTTTGTCATCGAGTTGTGAACAGATTCGAGATGTCGTAACATAAAGATATCCTTTTTTGTCAATCCAAGAAATATTATCGGGGGCGGATGTAGATCTGTTACATCTAAGCGGCAGCTTTGGTGAATGAACAAGGTTTCGTAAGCTGTCATCGAACGGGTTTAAAAATGGATAACGGCACTCTGGAAATTCGAAACCGGTCCAATCGTCCCACTTCGATACGCTTGAAGACAAAATAAGTTCACTTCGTAAACGTCTAACATTTCGTGAATACGCTGGGTTTAAATGTAATGGCTTCTTATTGGCAAAGAATTGGCCTGATGATGTTTGATTGATGGAATTTAGTGAAGTGTATAATAATGCCAGGCTTGTCCATAACGCAGAAATTGTTAGTATTAGCAGAGTAAATCGGCACATAGTTGCAGTTTTCTGCAATCGCTTAAAACTGTGAAAAAAACCCATGATACGCATAAGGATACGACGAAAAATGCTGATAGATAAGACATTAACTTTTATTACACATTCCTCTGAACTGTGAAATACAGCATGATTTTTTAAATAACTGCTGAAATTTGAATTCTGTACTATACTGTGTACTTCTTATATACATATATATTATATATGCTGGAGCTCTGAGGTCTCAGAAGAAGTGCCGAGGTTGGAGGGAGGGGTACCCTCAGGGGGTAGAGTCCGTCGGGGCCAGGTCTCCCAGAAGAGACTGCTGAAAAATGTTGACCACCCATTGTTGCCGACTCTGCCCCATTTGTTCCAATTTGCACCCTATTTTCACCAAATTTTGCTAAAAATTTTCCGCGCACCTTCGGCCTATTCAAATTAAATTAGATTTTTATCATTTTAATACAAATGTGTCATAGCAATTCAAGCGATATAAATTGATGATTGCGAACGTGCAACATATGGGGATTCCAAATCAGCTGACTAGTTTTAGTTAATGATATAATAGGTAAATAATGTGACGGCATAAAAAATATAGCATATATTAAGAGCATAGCTATCCTATATGACCCGTCGTCACCGCTATGGTATTTGGAATATATATTGCTGGTATCGACCATCAAGGTCAAACCGGAAACAAGAATTAGCCCGACAACAATAAGTGGCCAATTTGTGTTCATTATTTGTAATTCGTTCATTGTTGCACCGTTAGAGCAAAGAGCAAAATTAGTCTATTTATTGTGAATAACAGGTTTAAACAGCAATCTGATCATGGTAAATATAAATGTTTCTGCATTTTTATTTCGCAGCAAAATTTTGGATATATGAACTCCACTGTCCGATATTTACGTTTAACATGTTCTGTATATATACATAAATATATAAGAACATGAAATACCTAATAGTCATAAAATACCAACTCTTCAGTTGCAACCCTTCCAACCATGAAGGGTGGTCGAGTGAACTCTGTCACTATTTGATCTCGAATATTTGCTTGACTGCGACCTTGCCAAACCGAGACTTGGTTGCATAATGTATTGCCTGATAGCCTTTTGCTGAAATTATTATATTATTCTGCTGCTAGGAAGGATAGCTGTGCCCGTAGTGGATATTTTGCTTTATATTTGTCAGATCAATTGGTTTTGCTTTTTATATTGTGTCACAATCGAAACTGATTCATAACCTTGCACGGCTTGAAATTTCTGGTTGCAGTATAGCCTGGTTGAAGAGCTTCTAACAGACCGTAAATTTATGGTTAAATTAAATAGCTGTTGTTCAGGCGAAAACGTGTTCTATCAGATATGCCACTATGGAGTGTTTTAGGACCAACATTGTTTCGCTTATAATCAATGATCTTATTAGTGTTGCTGATAATTTTCCTTGTATTAACATAAAGGTTTTTGTTGATGACGTTAAGATATATACTACAATTCCAAAAAATGATAGTAGCTATGCGCATGAAACTTAACAACACTTGGTTTCACTCATTGAGCAATGTGCGATTAAATGGCAACTGTCAATATGCGTTTCAAAACCTCAGGTCCTGCACAGAGGTTGGAGAAAGCCCCGTTTCGTATGTCCATTTCAATATGACATAATGTCAAGCGCAGATTGATGCAAAAATTTAGGCGTATGGATCACAAATAAGCTACGGTTTAGGGCCCAAATTAATAATATCGTTGTAAAGGCCTATCGCATGTCTAACATGATGTTTTTCTGCTTCTTATATAGCGACATTCAAATAATATAACGTGCTTACGTTATATATGTTAGAGCAATTTTGGAATACCCAAGCACCTTTTGGTCGCCCGTGTATGCTAAATATATTGACATGAATCATCGCGTACAGAGATAATATACCCCCGACGGTTGTACGGTCGGGAAGGGCTATGTTAGGTCTGAAATACCTTAACATTGAACCGTTGGATCGTAGGAGGTTGCACGCTGACATTGCGTCAATATTTACACATATATACGAAGATAATGGATTTTTATTTTACTACGCAACTTGTTGAACGTGAAAAAACAACAACTATTATTACACGCGGACATAACATCAAATTACATAATACCCTAAACTGAGAATGAAAAATAATACCCTAAACCACATTTTTCCCGTGCGAGCAATAATGCCTGGAAAAATCTGCCAACAGTGGTTAAGTGGCATATGTTAATTAAATGCACAAACTTAAAGAATTCAAATCATTTATTTCCCAGGGAATTTAAACAGCTTATTAGTGTACAATCATTTAATGCTGCGTTTATGTTATAAGTAGTCCACCATGTGCAAGTTTTGTCCACATACTGTATATCTAACACCGTTAACGATATAGTGTACAGAGCAACACTATATTCAAGTAATTTAATATGGTGTTTCAGACACCATCATCATGTTTGTACGGTGACATGGACACCGTAAACTTCTGACTATTGGTGATGAAAGTCCTGTGGCAAGATTGTTTTTTATTTTTTCTTTTGTAGGGAGTTTATACAGTGCAAGCTTTGCCCATGCACAAAGTTTTAAACGGCATGGTTTATGGGACACAATCATTTAGCGTAAATATTTTAAAATTTCACTTAGCTAATTTTCCCTCATTTTATAAACAACTGTTCAATGATAGGGTTTCGAAGACACCATAGTGTAATGTACACTGTGCATGCGACACCATTACTTGTGCCGCATAGTATAGCCTTCCGACTACCATGCACTGTGTTATGGTCATGAAAACACAGGAAAACACAATGACAAATCTTCCACATGACTGGCGATTTACAACGTAAACGCCGCATAAAACATTCCGTCACACGTCCGATAAACAATTTAGCAAAAACCCATTAGTCTGGTGAACAGTTATGCGGCAAACATACACACAAGTTATTTCAGGAAACTCCGCTCGCTATGAAACTGACCACACTGTATACACCTACATACTATATATACACAACGTAACATTTGCCTATATACTATATATGCAGCTTATGTATAGCTATAGTTACACAACTATATATTACACATAGTTAAAGTAGATATCCTAACGTAGTTTGGTAGTAAGGTGTGATTTTAAAGGCATAATCAAATTATTACAGGTTGACTGTTTACATAATTTGTTGAATATCAAAGTTCAATATTCAGCCTAATATAAATAATTCATCTTTCCACAGTCTTCACTGATATAATCTATGCATTTATTTTTCAATATAGAAATAAATTTAATATATATAACGCAATGTAGTGCTATTCATAAAACTTCTATATTGAAAAAATGTATATTCAAAATCATCCTAGGTCATAAGTTCTTAGGCATTCCTAATATCGGTAGGTCTTCCGTTACTAGCTTATTACAGAGTGGTAATGTTGTAGAGATAATGTGTGATTAGAACGTTTATCAATAGCAATACGTAATGTTACAAAAAATTATTTGGATAGCGCTTTAATGTATTCCAAAAGTAGATTGGGGTGTTGGTTTTTTTTTTTTTTTGTTTTTTTTAGGAAAAAGGAGGCGCGGCAGACCACACTCAAGATGGATGGATTCAATCAGGAAAGACTGTGTTCAGCGGGCTGTGTGGACAGTAGATGCATCAAATCGTGATAGGTGGCGGGCCAAAATCCGTAGTGCGGACCCTGTTTCTACAGGATAACGTCAAGAAAAAGAAAGATATATAATTTACTAATTGACTTCCGAATAAAATTATATTAAACACTAGGGAACATGTTTTAGTCGCCTAATTCGGGCCCACATTCAGACTGCCGGTTGAAAAACCCGTCTAAAGATACTTCGCATAACAACATGTGTTAGTCAATATATTATACATCAGTATTACAAAAAATATAACTACATTTATTAAAACACCAACGCATATTACAAATTAAAATTATAAATGATACAAATGGGTCAAGCTGACAGCTAATTATAACGATCTGGTAATAGGGACGACCTGGAATCTAAGATCTTGGCACTCTAAAGGGTCAGTAAACCACCCACATGCAGTATATATAGTTTCGATGGTTTTAGAAGCCGTCGATATTTCGATTTTGTATGAAATGTACTGTACTATGGTAGGTCTAACGCTTTTGTGGCAATCTTGCAATCCGACCATGAATAGCCTAATTTTTTACCGGTGGAATACATACATAACGTTAGAAATCCATAAATATAGTAGGATGAGGTTTGAGTATAACTAAGATAACGAGTTTGCCTACTACAAATTTATTTAAACTCAAAACCTTTTACTTATGAATGTCAACGAAAAAGCTCGAGAGATACATGGCAATGTGGAAGAAAGCGTTAGCAGGAATCTCGACTCGAGAATTGGTAAGGACCATGTTAGCAGGTGCGCCGATGCGATGATTGGTGTGGAAGAACGTGTTAGCAGGAGCCCCGATTCGAAGATTGGTATGGAAGAACATGTTAGCAGGAGCTCCGATGCCAGGATTGGTATGGAAGAACGTGTTAGCAGGAGCCCTCGATTCGAAGATTGTTATGGAAGAACGCGTTAGCAGGAGCCCCGATTCTTAGATTGGTATGGAAGAACATGTTAGCAGGAGCTCCGATGCCAGGATTGGTATGTAAGAACGTGTTAGCAGGAGCCCCGATTCGAAGATTGATATGGAAGAACGTGTTAGCAGGAGCTCCGATGCGAGGATTGCTGTGGAATAACGTGTTAGCAGGAGCTCCGATGCGAAATTGGTATTGAAGATTGTGTTAGCAGGAGCCCCGATTCGAAGATTATCATGGCAGAACGTGTTAGCAGGAGCTCCGATTCGAAGATTGGTATGGAAGAACATGTTACCAGGAGCTGCGATTCGAGGATTGGTATGGAAAACATGTTAGAAGAAGCTCCGATTCGAGGATTGGTATGGAAAGCATTAGCTGGACCGTAATTGAACTTGAGAATACAAAGAAATATGTATGCATGTATGTGTTGTTATGTACTTGACACCCAGGCTATAAAGCACGGTCAGAGAAACATGTGGCCCCCAGCCGAATTGAAACAGAGGCTAAAATACATTATTGACAAAAGCCTGGTCGACATTCGGACAATTTGACTATCTATAACTTACGTCTTTATTTCCGTCAGGCAGTTTTAGGTCTTCGTCACCACACAATATTCGACAGCCGGAAGCCTAAAAATTTAATGTAACTACTGGCACGTAATTAGTTGTTGTCCAACAACTGTCAGCGTTAAAGGGTAATATAGGTATATTGGTTTGTGCTGGAGGTTATTACAGTCACAGAACAGTTCGCCCCGAGAAGAATTTATCAACCATATATACGTGAACAAGGTAAAGATGCTGCGATGTAACAGGTAAAATGGATATGTTTATTTCTGTAAAATTTTGGAAAAGGCAAGCCCCGATATGAGGGTTCAAGAATAAGAGCCCCTATCCCCGGTGAGTAAATATACTACTATGCCCGTTTGTTGTAAATTCAAAAACTTTAGCTACCTCCCACAGCATGTGAAAACCAACCGCCGAGCTAAAGAGAATGAATTTAGTAAAGTAATTCAATATAAGCCAATAATTTATTCCTTAGTTTGTTATCAATGAAATAAAATTAACATTAATTTGAAATATGAAGGGAAACAGATCAAAATTCCGACAAGCACATGCCTATTCTATTCCTCAAAGAATGCGTTTGTGAAATCTGACTCCGTCCTATAAATAAATCTCTATTCATTCAATCTGTGTTCTAAAAATTGCTTAATTTAATGCGCTCCGTAAATCTTATGCCGCCAGGGACGCTATAACAAAAATGAACAGCCAACGTGGGATATTTCCAAAACTGACCTAACTGTGCTTTTTAAAAAGTTGTATCTTCCAAGGAAATTAAGCACCGGTACTTTAAATATTCCATGAAAATTTTTAAAAAATGCACTATTATTGGCATAAAATGTATGATAGGGACACTGTCGTGTCCCTATAATTACACTGGCTGAAATAGTAATACGAAATAACGTTAGTAATACGAAATAACGAATTGATACGATAAGAAACAATAGCTTCCAATTTCTGGGACCACTGAATGGAATACATTGCCGCCTGCATTGCGAAATCCGAATCTTGAACTGACTCACTTCAAATCAAGACTAAAGACTCATCTTTTTCCAATAGAAACATAACATTTTGATTGAATTGATCTCAATAGCATCAAAGAACTTTGCACTTTTGTGACGCTCTTGACATGATTTGATTGAATCGAACTCAATACCATCAAACAACTTTGCGCTTTTGTGATGCTTATGCGAAAAAAGCGCGTTATAAATCCATTATTATTATTATTAGTTTATATCAATGTGATCTGTTGGATGCCACCGAACAACTTGTTTTCAATGATTTTTACAACAAAATTTGCTAGTGTCAGAACGAAACAACCTCATTCAAAACTTCATAATAAGACTAAAATCACTAGTAAACTACAGAGAAGCGCAGCTGAAAAAACGTAATTTTTCTATACAAAGACATTGTGGTTTGTTTTTCATTAAAGAAATGTCATAGCAGTAGATTATATTTCACGGTTTTATATCGCTCTAAAAGTAGCGGCATCTTAGCTAAGAGTTCAATATCGGAAATGTACACTGGAATATCCCACAAAACAAAAAAGCTGTTTTACACAGGCTTTCCTACTTCCAATATGCACACCTTTCGCTTTTTCAATTCTAGGTCGCTTCCATAAAACCACTCAGACATGGGACACCTTACAAAAGCACTTGCAATATGTTACATATAGTGCGTACGAAAGCGAACGTGTGCTAGGCATATTAGTTACAACTTGCTAAGAACACAATTCGGTTCTTTTCTTTTATCTTCCCCCAGCCCGCATTTGCCCAAAAATGGTCAAATTCTGGAAACTTTGGTATTTTTGTGATTCTCGAGACCTTCCCTGACCATTACAACCAAAAAATTAAAATTTTAGATTTTTTCGATTTTTTCGGGTCCCAAGGGAACCCAAAAAATTTTTTTCTTCAAAATTGTATTTTTACCCACCATTCAACGCGGCTTGACGAGCTGAGTGTAATGGTGCTATTTATAACGGGATCCGACAAAAAATCCTAAGTTATGGCCAAAAACTGTTCAACTGCTGAGCCTCTCAGCCTTCGATATTTTTGGCCATAACTTAGGAACTGTTACCGGATCCCGTTAAAAATATCACCATTCGATTCAGCAGGTCAAGGGGTAAAAATCTAATTTTTAAGAAAAAATTCTGAAAATCTAAAAAATCGAAAAAATCTAAAATTTTGAAAATTCTGAAATCATCAGGGGAGGTCTCGACGATCACAAAAATACCAACATTTCCAGAATCTGACCATTTTTGGGCAAACGCGAGCTGGGGGTAAAACGGAAAAGAACCACAATTCGATTTCCCTTCGTCCGACATGGTTTGTTTATAAACAACATGCGAAGAGATGACCCCTTGTTTGCCACCGCAGATCTATCGCCGGTTTTGAAATGCCATAAGATTGCGACTTGCATACAAATCACAGCTATATGCATTTAACATGATAATTTAATAATGCTGGCAGGAGAGGTAGTGTCCGTCCATGACGGGATATATTATGCGCAACCTAATAAACGTCAAAAACAAGTCACAGCTTTGACGACTTTTGTTTCAAACGCCCAAACTAGTTTCTATGCCAAGGCCATACGTTTTCATAGGGGCTACCCCTGACATGTCGGATCGCTTCGGCGTAAAGCGACGACTCCCTTCCCCACCGCTCGTTCCGACATTGTCCCACCTCCCCCGACCCTAGGGCATCCGCTTACCATTGGGACCTCGGCATGAGAATATATGTCCAATATGTAGAACGAATGTGGCAGACTTACCTTTGCATTTGACACGTATCTTTTGACTTTGGCCAAATGCTCCTTGCTAATCAAGGCACCAAGTTTACAAGACTGGTGAGCAGGACCGACCGTAAGTTTTCTAAAATGTCGTAATACATACACCAGCGTAAAAATGACCATGTATTGATCAGTCTGGGAAATTGAATAAATTCAAAAACGAATGCTATACCGACATATTGCTACTAAAGCGTATAATAAACACTGTCATTACCAAAAAATTAAAAAATGTAATATGAAATATAAAATCTAAAGGCAATATGGCCACTAGAGGTGAGAAAGAGTCAGATTTTCAGGCGCTGGCTCGACTCTTCATGAATCATGTCCGGCTTGGCTAGACTCTTCCTATATCAATCCAGGTTCGGCGCGACTCTTAGACGCCTAATAATAAAAAATGCGTTTCAAGGGAGAACATAATATACAACCCCCCCCCTTATATATTACGATCTGGAGCAACTGACTTTGGAGTTTTTAAGAGCAGGGCCGAGGTTATCTAGGCTGTTCGGATGACTAATAAACTATTCATCAGCAGTTAAAATGATGTTTGTTGTTTTAGACAAAAGCCTTTAAGAGCCGACCACAGGTTTTTTCAAGTCCACACTTCATCACACTAGTTATCCACACTAGGCTCGGATTTCACAGGCTCTGGCTAGGCTAGGCTTTCCAGACGTCAAGGCACGCTCGGCTCGGTTCTAAGGCGAATACCAAACCGAGCCGAGAGCTTAAATTCACACCTATAATTGCCACACCGGGCGTTCAGCGTTAGAAAAACAACAGCTTATTTCAGCGGTTCGGGGAAGTAGCCCACGGCTTAAGCTAGGATAAGGCTTATAAAAACATTATTTTACGCTAGGGCTCAGGCTTACGCTTAGTACAGGAAAAACAACATAACATGTATTTCGCTTCCGTTTCTAAAAGTTATATTGACCGATACTATTGTACATATTAAGGATTGTAAAGTAAGATATATGTAACCGTTGCAATACACTAGAGATATAGTAGTTATTTCAACCAAAATTCCACAAAAAATTTGCTGCAACCGCAACATGAAAAAATTATCGCAGATCATGTTCAGTTGTTAATCGCCTAGTCAGCAATACGCATTATTGGTTAATGGTTCTCGTATGTGAAATTTCAGTAAACTCAAAATGAGATATTTACCGAGATGTGTAATTAATTCGATTAGTTAAAACAAGTAGGTATTTACTATTTGTTTTCTGTTTTGGTACATAAAAGCATGCAACAGGAAATAAAATATAATAAAATACGAAACAATATTACAATAAAATACAATACATTTGTAAACGAACGGGCCATTTTTAGTATTATATAAACTAGAACAAAAAATTAGCTGGTGTCGCATATTTTCCGCCATATGATTTTCCCCCTATAAGGTATAGGATCTCCCCCCGTGGGATTTTCCCCTATAGCATTTTTCCTCCCGTGGGATTTTTCTCCCGTAGGATTTTTCCCTACAGGATTTTTCCCACGTGGGATTTTCCCCTATTAGGTATAGGATTTTTCCTCCAGTGGGATTGTTCTCCCATAGGATTTTGCCGCCTATAAGGTATAGGATTTTCCGCCGTGGAATTTTCCCCATAAGATTTTTCCCCCTATAAGGTATAGGATTTTCCTCCCGTGGGATTTTCCCCCATAGGATTTTTCGCTCTATGAGGTATAGGATTTTTCATCCCGTGGGATTTTTTCCCATAGTATTTTCCCCTATAAGGTATTGGATTCCGCTAGGATTTTTCTTCCCATAAGATTTTTCCCCTATAAGGTATAGGATTTTCACCCGTGGGATTTTCTCCTTACAAAATCCCCCCCACCCCGTGGGATTGCAGCATTTACATATATCAGGCAGAGGCTTTCTATCCTTGCAAGATATCGTGTTATAGATGAATTTCGTATGGATTAAGTATCTCGTCATTTTTTCAGATTTTTACAAAATGGATCAATCAGAATTTACTAATATTGTAACCTACTTAAAGTCGTGCAGTTATCCATCGGAATGTGACAATAAAGATAAAAAGAGGAACTTCCAAAAAAATGTGAGCCCTTCACAGTCGAAAACGTTGAAGGCGAAGCAGTGCTTACCCATACATATAAGACAGGTCAAAGACGCCATGTTATTGTTGGCAAGGCGAATAAAATGAAAATACAGGAGACGCTGTACGATGGAGATTTCGGAAGTTCTCATTTCGGTAAAAACGCAACGGGAACTAAAGTGAGTTTTTGGTGGAAGGTACTGTGGAGTGACGTTGACATATTTGTCGATTCCTGTACTCGTTGTCAACAGGCGAATCCAAGTATATTTGTGTGGCTACTGAGTACCTTACTCGGTGGCCTGAAGTTTGGGCTTTGCCGAATAACCTACCTGTCTCCGTCGCACCGTATATTTTGGACCTTGCGTATCGATACGGGGTTATGAAACTGTTGCAAACTAATCAAGGTACAGAGTTCTGTAACTCTCTTAATGACGAGATTTGCACAAAACTTAGCATCAAACGTGCAATTTCCACTGATTATCATCCGCAAACGCAAGGGCTTACGGAGTGGTTTAAACAGACGATGGAGACGAAATTAGTCAAAGTATGTGGTCAAAATAAGAAGATATGGGACAAGAAAATATGGTCTATTGTGTTCTCATACCGCATTCAGCAGCAGAAGTCAACAAAGTCGTCTCCATTTTTTCTAGTGTGCGGTACAACGCCCACTCTTCCAGTGCAACTAGATGGGCCGTCCTGTTTTGAAAGAGCAGCTACAATTGATAGGATAACGTATATCGAAGAGACATTGCGAGCAGCACGCTCCAAAGCTGTAAGTCAAATGGGCACCACACAAGCACGTTAGAAGACGGCATATGATGCAAAAAGGAGTGCAGCCTTACAAGTGGGCGACCACGTCATGCTCGAGAATGCGAGGAAAAGGACTAGACAAGGTGACAAGTTGGTGGCACGGTGGCTCGGTCCATATTCAGTTTCCGAGGTGTTGTCAAAAGGGACTTACAAGCTACACTTGGTAGAAAGCCAACAGTAAATGTTGCGAAACTTAAGCCGTTCTCCCCAAAACCGGAAGCACAGAGCGGAGACACTGAATGGTAGACAATTGGAGAAATTAAGTTAACGCGTGACGACCGCGAGCTCTTGTTAGATCGTGAAGGACGGTTGAATGATAAGCATATTGATGCTGCCCAACAAGTTGTAAAACAGCAGCATTCAACTGTTAGTGGGTTATCCGATACAATTATCCTCAATTACAAATTAGAGGAGAATATGTCCATTCTTTGGAGCAGAATATATAATCCGCCATGTCGGCGGCAATCATTGACTCACGTCGGCAGTCGCAAGTAAAGAGCGTGCTGTGAAAATTTATGATGCGCTGCCATTTTCCACGACTCGGTCGTTGCAAAACCAATTGATAGGTGCCTACTGTCATCTGGAACAAAATGGCAGTGTCAAACTTTGTATTATGCCGTGCCAGTCTAAAGAGGGATGCTCAGACGAACAATGTCCAATTGAAATGAATTATCATCAAGGATCAATGCGTCAACATTTATCGAATTGCATCGAAAATGAGCTGCTGACGGTATTTGACTCAAAAGGTATTAGACAGAGCTTCGATCAAAAGGAATCCCGAATATCGTAATCTTAAAATTGTCTGATCCACATGTTGACTTGCATAATTTGTAATTTTGTAACGATCGAAAGGAATCCCGAATATCGTAATCTGAAAATTGTATGATCAACATGATGACTTGCATAATTTGTTATTTTGTAAATTATCGTGTTGAAAGCCAAACTGAAATTGTGAAAAATCCTAAGGGGAAAAATTCTATACCTTATAGGGGAAAAATGCTATGGGGGAAGAAATCCCACGGCATGAAAAATTCTGTACCTTATGGGGGAAAAATCATTTGGGAAGATGAATTCTATGGGGAGATAAATCCCAGGGGGGAATCCTATACTTTATAGGGGGAAAAATCCTATGGGTGGAAAATCCCACGGGAGGAAAAATCCTACACCTTATAGGGGGAAAATACTATGGGGGAAAATCCCACGGGATGAAAAATCCTAGACCTTATAGGGGAAAAATCCTATGGGGGAAAAATCCCACGGGACGAAAAATTCTATACCTTATAGGGGGAAAATCCTATGGGGAAAAATCCCACGGGACGAAAAATCCTACACCTTATAGGGGGAAAAATCCCACGGGACGAAAAATCGTACACCTTATAGGGGGAAAATCCTATGGGAGAAAAATCCCACGGGATGAAAAATCCTATAACTTATAGGGGAAAAATCCTATACCTTATAGGGGGAAAAATCATATGGGGGAAAAATCCCACGGGATGAAAAATTCTGTACCTTATATGGGAAGAATCCTATGGGGGAAAACTCCCACGGGAGGAAAAATCCTATACCTTATAGGGGAAAATACTATGGGAGAAAATCCCACGGGATGAAAAATCCTATACCTTATAGGGGAAGAATCCTAAGGGGAAAATCCCACGGGATGAAAAATTCTATATATACCTTATAGGGGAAAATCCTATGGGGGAAAATGTTATACGACACCGGCGAGCAAGAGCGGCTTTCAGCGTCTTTGTGCTAAGGCGTTTACAGATAAAGCTTTCGGCCTTCAATTTAAAACAGGCTGTTTCATCATTTATTGCACTCCAATCCTGTAACATCCGGTTTAAATATATGATGCAATTTTCATGTCTTGTAGATGTCGCCGTGCTGCAGAACAGACTTTCTTTCTAATATTTAAACCTGGTAAGCAACTTCTCTACAGTATTTGTGAAACTCGAAAACAGCGGTTTATGCAAGGCTTTGGTATTTAGTGTTACGGCTTTGTTCTTCATTAAAGCCGGGTCGTTGCGTTGTTGATTTTTATCCAAATTTCGACACATTTTTGCAATATATTCTTTGCAACTATCTACTTATTCAAAGACGCTTAAATCATGCTGCTTTTGATCATTCATATTTTCAAAAATGTATTTTTAAAAACTGTATTTTGAGCTCTGATAACAAAATTTCTTGCTTTTATGCTCCCACAAAAGCGTTTGGATATTCATTGAAAAAACAATAGGATTTTGTCATTTTTCTGACTACATCATTGTTTGTCATTTCTCAAATTAACTTCGGCTGTGCTCGAAACCACCATGAAAAATACCTCTATTATGTGTAAATTCACATTTGTGTGTTACAAATAACACTTCTGATCCGAAATGTTAAGGATATTTAAAAGAATCCCATATTTATAAAATTTACAAGTATACTTTTCTAAATTCCAAATGAAAAATTGGTCCTTTCTGTTTTTCTTTCCCGTTTGGTTCTATCAACGTAACCAACGTTATAGAAGCTTAAATAATTTTGTTTTTCAGCTTCATATAGGCTCTAAGAATTCTGCAATATTTATCGCATACAATATACCCTCCCTTTAACGTTATTTAATATTTCAAAATTTAAGATTTTAGAATTCTCATATCCAGACTTTTAAAAGCGCATTGATGACTGTAATCAGTAATGGTTTTAGACGAAGCTTCTCAAAACCTGCAATTTTTTAAATTTAAAGTTTTTAAAATATAGTCGTGTTTGGGTGTCGTTCAATTTGGCTAGTCAAGAAAAATTGAATGATGCAAAAATGAGCCTGATCAAGAGATACCTTCAAATGTTACAGGGCACGCAGGATTTTGCCACTTATAAAAAACGTTATAAATTTAGAACATACTGACAGAACAAAATAAGGAAAATAATCTAGGTTCACCACAGCAGAGAGCTAAAAGATGTGAAATGCAAGATTAAAATGAGAGGTCAATGATGTGAAATGCGGGATCAAACATGTGAAATGCAGGATCAAAATGAGAGGTCAAAAATATGAAATTCGGAATCAAACATGTGAAATGCGGGATCATATGCCAAAAACATAATTTTCGCGTACGTCTTCAAACAAAGGAATGAAATCAACATTCATATCTTCACTAAAGATAGTATATAGCTAAATCTAATATAAATAATCATTTCCACCAAAAACAGTCGAACAGAAGACGCGACATATACTTTATCTTGTGCGAAATTTATAACAAACGATAATATACCTAGCTTATATATATTTGGTGCCCCACCAGACGTGAACCCCATGCGATCAGTCTATCTGAACAGTAATAGAGACCAAAAGTGGCTGCTACGCAACTCAACGCGTGCGTTATAACACAAAACATAGTTATTAGTACTAACAAAGCGTCAATGCGCAAAGTAAAATAACATCCTTAACAACCACTTGCTTCAAGAGACCGATGGTGTAGTGGCCAGCACGGCTGCTGCTCAGGCAGAAAGCCTGGTGTTCTTTGAACCCATGGTTTAGCATCAGTGAGATACATATACAATAAATTGACAAATATAAATTATAACCTGGTTTGTTCCACAAATTCTTCTACAAAAGGTGAAAAAATTTCTTTTTGTACAAACAATCGACTTGTACACAAGCAAATTTCGCCTTGGTTTGTAAACGCAGACCTAAACTCAAGTTAAAGAATAATATGAAATAGCGCTGAAAAATCAATACAACAGTTGAAAAACGTTTATACGGATAAAATATAAAACAGTTTAAGTAATAATTGTAGTACATTGTAACAGGCCCGTTCCGGACCGTTACGTGTCCTTTACGTGATTTCGGCGCTGAGTTTGATTAAATGTACCTCAAATCGTACCAGACAGAGTTTAAGGAAACAAAGCTTTCATGTGTCGCAGGGTGCCATGGTTAGTGATAAATGTGTTGTTTACCGTTATATGTTTTGCCTTTGCCAAATTCATGTCGTTTGAGTAACCTTTGCCATTGAATGATCGATCGTATATCAATAATCCTTTGCCATTGCATGATTTGTCGTATATTCGTATCATGGGACAGGCTCATGTGAGCCCGGAAAACCTCACTTCGGTTAGCTGTACGCACTCAGGACGATAAGGAAGTTAGGAGAATGCTTAACTGGCTAGGACGGAAGACCGGAACGGAACTCGACTACTTCTCCCTATTTCCCCATTGAGATTTCAAAATTTCGACCGTCCGGGAATAGGAGGCCTTTGACAATTTAAGGGGTCGGAAAGTGATCAAAATCAGGACTATCAATTTTACCTGGTTCGAACAAACTATAGCCTAATGGTCACAGAAGTAAGCTGAAACAAATGGGTTACGGTAGTTTCCGACTATTCGGAAATAACGGACCTCGGGCCTGTTTAGCGGCCCGTAACCGTTCAACGGTTCAGATTTGCCGAAAATGCCCCGAGTACCTTTCGGTAGGGAATTTTTAGGGCTTTCGAACGAGCCCAAAACATCACAAATTGCTGGAGGATCACCTGAGATATTCTAAGGACAAACAGGTAAACATCCAATTAACAGCCAACACTTACGCTAGGTTTGGCTGGAGACCATGGTTCCGAGTGGGCTTAACTTAGGCCTATATGGAAATATAGTTATGCATATATATGTGTACTGCGTGACCTTCGTGATTTGGTGTATCTATTTTTTCCGCCCCACCGTACTAGAGCCTTCCTTTTCATAGCACCCTTTGAAGCCCGAATTTGCCTGATCACCATGCTAACGACTGGGTTTTCTGGTTACCATCGGACCAGTGAGTGAACGCACGAGTGTTTCCAAGTAATCCACCCATCTAGGCATCTGGCGAGGCCACTCGGGTCTCGATACGACCTGTCATCCCGCCGCTATATAACTCAGTCCCCTGTTTTATACAGTACCACGGAAATTCAACATAAAATTCCGCTTGCTCTGTACCAACTCCGTATTTGACCCCCGGCCCTAAACGTGCTCACGCGACCCCTCATTTTATTCGTCTGCTCCTGGCGAGCACAACGATATCCGGCGGGTCTTTGTCCGACTTTGCGTTAGCCCCTTATGACCGATAACGTGCCCCCCAATTTGGCATACCGACTGCAAGTGGGTACAGACCAACCGAAAATTTAACCCCAACTCAAAAGTAGGCATAACGCCCCTCATAGCATTTGTCGCGTCGAGACATCTTCAACGATGCCCGGCGGGTCTCTCTCAGTCGCCCCGTTAACCCGGGACGGCCGAAAATGCGCCCCCCACTTTTTGCCGACACTCTCTTTAACAGTCTTTAACAGTCGTGATTTTAGTGCCCCTCTACCCGCTGCCGTTAAGGCAGGGAAAACACCCCTCGTCTGAATCGCCTTCCCAAGGCGAGTTCAACGATGCCCGGCGGGCGTCGCTCCGCCCAACCGTTGGAGCGGGAAAGCCCGCTGAAACCCTGTATGCTAATACATGTCGGAACCCAAAACTGGGTCCCGACCCGCCACTGCGTCTACCCCCCTCATGTTTGGTATCGTTCGGCCCCGTTCTTCGTCCTGGGGCCGAATTTCACCCCAGCCCCTCGAAATTCCCTCGGAAACCCCCTGTCCCGACTTCCTTCCCATGCCCTTCCTTTTTCGTCTTCTTTTTCTTTTCCACTCTCTCTAACCGACTTTTGGTCGGTTGTCGTCGCTGCTGTCGCCATGAGTGTGTGTGTGTCGTTGTTGTTGTTGTGGTTGCTGTGCTGTTGTGTTGATGGTGTTGTTGTTATTGTTGTCGTTGTGGTTCTGCGTGTTTCTAGTGTGAACTTGAGCGACCTTTCTGTCGCTCAGGTCGCCTGTGTGTCTCATGTGTAGTGTGTGTATGTGTTCATGAGTATTGTGTACATG
>JASANE010016738.1:0-25269 GCA_030248225.1 Trileptium ribeirensis | reverse complement strand
GCTAATCGGGGTTAAATCGTGAAACATCCTTGATTCGGCAAATTCTCAAAGCAAAACAATCGATTGCTCTTCTAAGACATATCAGCACAATATTTCGCTTAGATACTAAGAAGCTTTTTTTTATGCCCTGGTAGCCCGTGGTCGGAAGTTAATCACCCATATTATCCACGGACGACGATTTAAAGGCGTTTACTTTTTGAATTATTTTCCCAATTTTTTAGGATCCCTAAGGTACCAATTTAGTTAATAACAGACCTTGTTAAATTTTAATAACAGTATAATTCGGGCATAAATATACCGTCCTGCCCATCTCCTCCATATTTGGCAAATTTTTTAAAGCAAAACAATCTTCGATGGCTTTTTGAAGATATGTATCAGCAAAAGATTAATTCGCTTAGATATATTAAATAACTTTTGCAATGCGGGGCCGAATTGGTTTGAGTAATTTACCCAGGGAATTTTTGGATTACCAGAAAAACTTTAAAGGCGTTTCTTTTTCCAATTTTTTTTTGTACTTTTTTAGGATTCCTACAGGTGCCAATCGAGTTAGGAACAGACCTTGTTAGTTTTTAGAACGAATCGTAGGCGGCAAACATTTCTTTTATATTCGGCAAATTTTTTAAAGCAACAATCTTCGATTTTGAAACTCTTCTAACATATTAGCACAAGATCAATTCGTTTACAATATAAGAAGCTTTTATGTGGTAGCCCGCGTGGTTTGTTACGATGCATTTTTGATGACCACAATTTAAAGCATTTTCTTTTTGCAATTTTTTCTACTTTTTTAGGGATCCCTAAGGTATCAATCTAGTTAGATCCGAACAGGTGCAAATCGGGTACATAGTATACGCTCCGTGACAAAAGATTTTTTCTTTTAAATATTTGGCAAATTTTTTAAAGCAAAACAATCTTCATACTTTTCTAAAGCAATATTACGCAAAAGTATTAATTCGCTAAGTATATATTAAGAGCTTTTGACGCGGAAATTTTCAAAATTACCAGGAATTTTCTATGACCAGAAATGTTTTAAAGGCGTTTTCTTTTTTCAATCTTTTTCCAACTTTATTAGGGATCCCTAAAGGTGCCCAATCGAGTTAATAATATACCTTGTTAATTTTAGAACATATCAAATCGGGTACGTCCGTGACAAACATTTCTTTTATATTTGGCAAATTTTTTAAAGCAAAACAATCTTCGATGGCTTTTTGAAGATATATTAGCAAAAATATTAATTCGCTTAGTATATATTAAGAAACTTTTGTGTGCCGGTAGCCCAGGTCGAGTTACCACGAATTTTTCTATGACCAGAAATGTTTTAAAGGGCGTTTTCTTTTTCAATCTTTTTCCCAATTTTTAGGGATCCCTAAGGTGCTTATCGTTAATACAAGACCTCGTCGTTTTTAATAATATATTAATTGTACATACACAGAAAACTGTCTGTGACAAACATTTCTTTCATATTTGGCAATCTTTTTTAAGCAAAACAATCTTCGATGGCTTTTTTAGATATTACAAAGATTAATTCGCTTAGCACAGATTATAGCTTTTGACGCGGGGCCTATTTACTCATAATTTTCTATGACCAGAAAACTTTAAAAGGTGCTTTTCTTTTCTCAATTTTTTTCCCATTTTTTCTTTAGGATCCCTAAGGTGTCAATCGAGTTAATGCAACACACCTTGTTAATTTTAGAAAACAAACGAATTCCTGTGACAAACATTCTTTTATATTGGCAAATTTTTTAAGCAAAACAATCTTCTATCTCGCTTTGAAGATATTCGCTTAGTATATATTAAGAAGTGGAGCCCTTACTACCAGGCATTTTTTATGACCAGATACCGAAAAGGCGTTTACTTTCGAATCTTTTGCAATTTTCTAGGATCCTGAAATATTATTCTTAGTTAATAGCAGACCCTTGTCAAATTTTAGAACAGCAGTAATCGGGTACATAATATGTCTGTGACAAACATTTCTTTTATATTTGGCAACAAAACAATCTTTTTTTTTGGCTTTTTGAAGATATATTAGCAAAAATATTAATTCGCTTAGTATATATTAGAAACTTTTATGCTGTAAAATCAGGGCTCCGAATACGATAATTTTTTGATGACCAATAAAACTTTAAAGGCGTTTTCTTTTTCCAATTTTTTTTGATTTTTTAGATCCCTAAGGTGTTATCAATCGAGTCAATACAGTACTTGTTAATGAAACATATCAATCGGTACGTCTGTGACAAACATTTTCCTTCACATATTTGGCAAATTTTTTAAAGCAAAACAATCTTCCATCGTTTCTAACATATTAGCACAAGATTAATTCGTTCAGGATACATATCAAGAAGCTTTCACGATGCCTGGGTACCCGGTCGAAGTCACAGGCATTTTTGGATGACCAGATACTTTAAGCATTTTTCTTTTTGAAATCCTTCCAGTTTTTCCCGCCCAAGGTATCAATCTAGTCAATAATATACCTTGTTAATTTTAGAACAGTATAAAAATTTTGGGTACATAATATACTGTCTGTGAAAAACATTTTTCTTTTATATTTGGCAAAATTAAGACAAAACAATCTTCGATGGCTTTCTCATTATAAACAGCTCGTAGATATATTAGCTTTTGACCCCAAGGTCGAGAAATTATTATTACCAGAAAAGTTTAAAGGCGTTTCTTTTCAATTTTTTCCAAATTATTATTGGAAGTGTCAATTTGAGTCAAATAATATACCTTGTTAACTTAGAACAGCAATCAAATTGGGGGTTAATTTGTGACAAACATTTTCTTTTATATTTGAAATTTTTAAAAGCAAAACAATCTTTGATGGCTTTTCTAAGATATTAGCAAAAGATTAATTCGCTTAATATATATTAAGAAGCTTTCTACGTGAAAACCCCAGGTCGAGAAAATATGAATTATAATTTTCTATGACCAGAAACTTTAAAGGCGTTTTCTTTTTCAATCTTTTTCCCAATTTTTTTTAGGGATTTTTTTAAAGGTGCTAATTGACTACAACAATACTTGTTAATTTTTAAGAAACAGGATGAATTGCGTCTGTGACATTTTTCTTTCCCCATATTTGGCAAATTTTTTAAAGAAACAATTTTCGATCGCTCTTCTAACATATTAGCAGCAAGATTAATTCGCTTAGACTACAAGTAGCTTTTACCGCTTGTAGGCCCGTGGTCGAAGTCACAGGCATTTTCTATGACCAATACGGCGTTTCTTTTTGACCCTTTTTCCCAATTTTCAGATCCCTAAGGTATCAATCTAGTTAATAACAGACCTTGTTAATTTTAGAAACAGTACTAAATCGGGTACATAGATATGTCTGTGACAAGCATTTTTATATTTGGAAATTTTTTAAAGCAAAACAATCTTCGATGGCTTTTTGAAGATATATTACAAAAGATTATGGCTTATATATTAAGAAGCTTTCTACGCTGGGCTTACCAGGAGAAAAGCTTCTTAATATATCTAAGCGAATTAATCTTTTGCTAATATATCTTAGAAAAGCCATCGAAGATTGTTTTGCTTAAAAAATTTTGCCAAATATAAAAGAAATGTTTGTCACAGACAGTATGTTATGTACCCGATTCATACTGTTCTAAAATTAACAAGGTCTGTTATTAACTAGATTGATACCTTAGGATCCTCAAAAATTGGGAAAAAGATTCAAAAAGAAACGCCTTTAAAGTATCTGGTCATAGAAAATGCCTGGTAATAACTTCGACCACGGGCTACCAGCGTAGAAAGCTTCTTAATATATCTAAGCGAATTAATCTTTTGCTAATATATCTTAGAAGAGCGATCAAAGATTGTTTTGCTTAAAAAATTTGCCAAATATAAAAGAAATGTTTGTCACAGACGTACCCGATTCATACTGTTCTAAAATTAACAAGGTCTGTTATTAACTCGATTGACACCTTAGGGATCCTAAAAATTGGGAAAAAGATTGAAAAAGAAAACGCCTTTAAAGTTTCTGGTCATAGAAAATTCCTGGTAATATTCTCGACCTGGGGCTACCAGCGTAGAAAGCTTCTTAATATATCTAAGCGAATTAATCTTTTGCTAATATATCTTAGAAAAGCCATCGAAGATTGTTTTGCTTTAAAAAATTTGCCAAATATAAAAGAAATGTTTGTCACAGACGTACCCGATTCATACTGTTCTAAAATTAACAAGGTCTGTTATTAACTCGATTGACACCTTAGGGATCCTAATAAATTTGGAAAAAGATTGAAAAAGAAAACGCCTTTAAAGTTTCTGGTCATAGAAAATTCCTGGTAATATTCTCGACCTGGGGCTACCAGCGTAGAAAGCTTCTTAATATATCTAAGCGAATTAATCTTTTGCTAATATATCTTAGAAAAAGTGATCGAAGATTGTTTTGCTTTGAAAATGTGCCAAATTTAAAAGAAATGTTTGTCACAGACAGTATATTATGTACCCGATTCATACTGTTCTAAAATTAACAAGGTCTGTTATTAACTCGATTGATACCTTAGGGATCCTAAAAAATTGGGAAAAAGATTCAAAAAGAAAACGCCTTTAAAGTATCTGGTCATAGAAAATGCCTGGTAATAATTTCGACCACGGGCTACTAGCGTAGAAAGCTTCTTAATATATCTAAGCAAATTAATCTTTTGCTAATATATCTTAGAAAAGCGATCGAAGATTGTTTTGCTTTAAAAAATTTGCCAAATATAAAAGAAATGTTTGTCACAGACGTACCCGATTCATACTGTTCTAAAATTAACAAGGTCTGTTATTAACTCGATTGACACCTTAGGGATCCTAAAAAATTGGGAAAAAGATTGAAAAAGAAAACGCCTTTAAAGTTTCTGGTCATAGAAAATTCCTGGTAATATTCTCGACCTGGGGCTACCAGCGTAGAAAGCTTCTTAATATATCTAAGCGAATTAATCTTTTGCTAATATATCTTAGAAAAGCCATCGAAGATTGTTTTGCTTTAAAAAATTTGCCAAATATAAAAGAAATGTTTGTCACAGACAGTATATTATGTACCCGATTCATACTGTTCTAAAATTAACAAGGTCTGTTATTAACTAGATTGATACCTTAGGGATCCTAAAAAATTGGGAAAAAGATTCAAAAAGAAAACGCCTTTAAAGTATCTGGTCATAGAAAATGCCTGGTAATAACTTCGACCACGGGCTACCAGCGTAGAAAGCTTCTTAATATATCTAAGCGAATTAATCTTGTGCTAATATGTCTTAGAAGAGCGATCGAAGATTGTTTTGCTTTAAAAAATTTGCCAAATATAAAAGAAATGTTTGTCACAGACGTACCCGATTCATACTGTTCTAAAATTAACAAGGTCTGTTATTAACTCGATTGACACCTTAGGGATCCTAAAAAATTGGGAAAAAGATTGAAAAAGAAAACGCCTTTAAAGTATTTGGTCATAGAAAATTCCTGGTAATATTCTCGACCTGGGGCTACCAGCTTAGAAAGCTTCTTAATATATCTAAGCGAATTAATCTTTTGCTAATATATCTTAGAAAAGCCATCGAAGATTGTTTTGCTTTAAAAAATTTGCCAAATATAAAAGAAATGTTTGTCACAGACAGTATATTATGTACCCGATTCATACTGTTCTAAAATTAACAAGGTCTGTTATTAACTCGATTGATACCTTAGGGATCCTAAAAAATTGGGAAAAAGATTCAAAAAGAAAACGCCTTTAAAGTATCTGGTCATAGAAAATTCCTGGTAATATTCTCGACCTGGGGCTACCAGCGTAGAAAGCTTCTTAATATATCTAAGCAAATTAATCTTTTGCTAATATATCTTAGAAAAGCGATCGAAGATTGTTTTGCTTTAAAAAATTTGCCAAATATAAAAGAAATGTTTGTCACAGACAGTATATTATGTACCCGATTCATACTGTTCTAAAATTAACAAGGTCTGTTATTAACTCGATTGATACCTTAGGGATCCTAAAAAATTGGGAAAAAGATTCAAAAAGAAAACGCCTTTAAAGTATCTTGTCATAGAAAATTCCTGGTAATATTCTCGACCACGTGCTACTAGCGTAGAAAGCTTCTTAATGTATCTAAGCAAATTAATCTTTTGCTAATATATCTTAGAAAAGCGATCGAAGATTGTTTTGCTTTAAAAAATTTGCCAAATATAAAAGAATGTTTAGAAATTGGTATAGACGAGGAAGAGGCGAAAATACCCTTCGCAGGCTTAGAGCGCTATGACCCACCCTTAATAGCGGTGATGTGCAGAAAACTCACTACCATCGAACCAAATACAGAAACATTTATCAACGCTATCCCCGAAATTGCTGACACAGGCGTAGGACCCGCTCTATTTGTCCCCGCTCCCGAAAAATATATTAGCAAATTAATCTTTTGCTAATATATCTTAGAAAAGCGATCGAAGATTGTTTTGCTTTAAAAAATTTGCCAAATATAAAAGAATGTTTAGAAATTGGTATAGACGAGGAAGAGGCGAAAATACCCTTCGCAGGCTTAGAGCGCTATGACCCACCCTTAATAGCGGTGATGTGCAGAAAACTCACTACCATCGAACCAAATACAGAAACATTTATCAACGCTATCCCCGAAATTGCTGACACAGGCGTAGGACCCGCTCTATTTGTCCCCGCTCCCGAATTGACGGATATCGCAATGGCACACGCATTGGTGCTCAGAAGTCAGCGGTCCATACCAATTGCAGTAATCAATTTTGGTAACACACCGGTCACCATATACTCGGGACAAACTATTGGGCACATAGAGGTCATGAGCAATCCAACAATACAATTTCTTAAGGACACAAATCAAAATTTGATACGATACGAAGAACATAAGGAGGCTAAACAGCTAAACCATATCACTACCCACCCCGAGAGGATTATCGAGCACATCGAGGCAGGCAAGCGCTCCATTGATCGTGAACGGGCTCAAACCGTATTGAGTAAAATAGATTTTGATAGGACACTACTATAGCCTTTCGAATTAAAACAATTGAAAACAGCAATTGCTGAAAATGCGGACGTATTCAGCACTCATGATTTTGACCTTGGACGATACACGGTACACCGACATCGCATAGAAACAGGGGACGCAAAGCCAATCAAACAAGCACCGTATAGACTTGCACATTTTTTACGCGAACCACTTAGGGAGGAACTGAATAGCATGCTAGACGCAGGCCTCATAGCTCCGTCAAGTTCACCTTGGGGATCTCCGATAGTGTGCGTAACCAAGAGCGATGGCTCTCTCCGACTCTGTGTCGACTTTCGGAAGGTCAACACAGTTGCAGAACAAGATGCATATCCACTGCCACGCATAGATGACATACTAGGGTGCCTCAGGAACACGAAATTAATGTCCAGTTTGGACCTAAATAAAGGATTTTGGCAGTTAGAACTAGATCCCGAAACTAAAGATATGACATCTTTCGTGACGGTGCACGGACAGTACGAGTACAATGTCCTACCATTTGGTCTAAATTCCTCCCCCGGAGCTTTCCAGCGTTGCATGTCAATGATTCTGAAGGGACTTGAGTGGGAAAAATGCTTGATATACATCGACGACATTTTAGTTTTCTCACCATCATTCGAATACCATCTGGCAGACCTGATTCAGGTTTTCGATCGTTCCCGTAAGGCGAATTTAAAACTCAAACCCTCAAAATGCCACTTCGGACGAGGCAGCCTCAAATACCTAGGACACATAATTAGCACCGAAGGTGTCAAACCAGACCCAGAAAAGGCAATAGCCATAGAGGAATTTAAACGTGCGGAGACGTTGAAACAACTCCAAAGTTTCTTAGGACTTGTAGGTTATTACCACAAATTTATCCAAAATTATTCGGACATTTGTGAACCATTGGATGAATTAAAATGTAAGGATACAGAATTCAAATGGACCCCTAGGTGCGAGGAAGCCTTCAAGAAATTAAAACAAGCATTGTTGGATGAACCGGTCTTGATTCACCCTGATTTCACGCAACCGTTTATCCTGCAAACAGACGCTTCCGGATATGCAATGGGTGCAGTGTTATCCCAGAAAACTAGACAAGGAATAAAACCCATTGCATACGCTAGCAAGGCCCTTCTTGATTATCAACGCAAGTATCCCGCAATAGAAACCGAGGCTCTCGCTATCAGGTGGCCGCACTACATTTCAAACATTACCTTGTAGGGCACAAATTTCACGTTGAAACCGACCACAAACCACTTAAAACTCTATTTGATAAACCACCCAGAAACTCACGCTTATCCCAATGGCGAAGTGAGCTACTACTTGAGTTTGGGGGATTCGAGATATTGTATAGGCCAGGTAAGGAAAATGGCAACGCAGATGCCCTGTCACGGGATCCTAGATACGACCCGTCTGTAGGTGAAGAACTAGGAGATACGTATAAAATTCTCATGATGGGTCGAGGACGACCCACCGGACCTCGCCCTCCAACAACCTGCGCAACATGGGATCAATCGCACCTGCCGTATCCCGTACGCACAGTCGCACCGCTCGCAACCGGCGCGCCGACTCCTATAACAGGGAGCCCAATGGCCCCACCAGGCCAACCCAACCCCGAAGCAATCCCATCGCAACTAATCCCCGACACGCAAATAACTACAGTACCGCCAACAACGCTGACCCAGCAAGCAGCTACGCTAAGTGCTATCCCGATTAGGATGGATCCGGGAGAAACCCCAGCGATGTCGGTCCGCACAACCACTATCTCGAATTCTGAAGGCAGGCCTCAGGCTCGAGGACCCAAAAGACCATTTCGCACCGAATCGGAAACAATGGGCCTAAGAGCAACCACGCTACCAACCGAGCAAGAGTTTGATAGGCTCATGAAACTAATGATGCACTATGAAACCGAAATACTACCAACCGTCCGAATCGAGGACGCACAGGACACTCACGAGAACATATATCTGCCATTCTTTTCGGATCTCCCAGATTTTAATCTGGTGCGGCTTTTATCATACGTCCAACGAAATGACCCAGAATTGGGTCCAATTTGGTGGTATCTCTATAACAAAACACGGCCTAAGGCCGAATTGCGGGCGCTAATGCGGCGTTCACGTTATAATGTCATCAACGTTTGGAACCTATGTACCCCACACAGTGTCAGACACACTGTTGACAACAGGGTGTCTTAGACACCCCCATGTTTTTAATAAATTTTTTCAACGGTAGCTAGTTACGCGTATTACCACTTGCCGACAGTGTCAGGCACACCGTGTCTTCTGGCCGTTTTATTGATACTGTTCGGAATTATTTGAGCAATGTTCATATGGGCTAGATACAAATATCGAGAATTTAGGAAAAACTCCACAGGACAGTTGACTAATAAACCGCATTCGCTACAGACGGTGTCCGTTATAGTTAATTCGCGCCAAATTGGTAGCTAAGGGTGTGTACGACACTGTCTAGAAAAAAATTTAGTAGCTAAGGGTGTGTCGTACACCATCGGCATTTGATTTACAGTATGGGTGTCACCCTGACTGTCTATACGGTAGGGTCGCGACTACAGGGTGTCAAAAGTTCCAAACAGCGGGGACATTATAACGTGAACGCCGCATAAGAATTGAAATGCGGGCACACTGTTTTGAATTAGCCGCTGACACCAAAATACTATACATGCATCCATTACAACCCGGGGACATAAATTACAAATTATGCGTCCCTATCACGCTCGTACAGCAAATACTCAAACATGAACACCATACATTATATGGAGGACACCCTGGCCGTGACCGGCTTATAGCGAAACTAAAACAGTTTTACTATTGGAAAGGTATGTCTGAACACGTACACCAATGGATCAGGCGATGCACCCTATGCCAGTCCGCGAAGGACCCAATTTCTCGGACAACCACAGGACTGGGTAGGGTTCCGTTGGCAAATCAACCAATGTATCGTGTATTTGTGGACATACTGGATATACAAGTTAGGTCGCAGGCAGGCAATCGCTATGTTATTGCAGTCATAGACCAGTTTACAAAATTTGCAATAGCAGTGCCAATAGGGCACCAGGATGCTCATACAGCTGCCCATATATTCCTATATGAGGTGGTCAATAGGTACGGAGCTCCCAGGGAGCTATATTCTGATAGAAGAGGTGCTTTTACTGCAAACATGTTCGAAGAGCTGTGCCAGGAAATGCAAATATTTCGGCACATGAGTCTAGCTTATCACCCTCAGGCAAATGGTGAAATTGAAAAATTCAATAGAACCCTACTATACTTATTACGAGTGAGTGTACCACAGGATGATCACAACCCATGGGATGTATCCCTACTATTTTGCATAATGGCCTATAACTTTTCGGTACACACAGAGACAAAATATCCATCATTTTTGCTAATGCATGGATTTTACCCTAGGCTGCCTGGAGAATACGACACGCAGAGTGCAGCCACTGGATACACAGGAGCACATTCCTATAGGGCCAACGCGCAGCGCTGGATGGCTTCTATCAAGGAGCGTGCTTACCAATCAATGAAAGCCGCTCAAGAATTAAATCGGTTAAGGTACGATAGGCGAACTCGCGAACCACGCTATCACACAGGAGAATTAGTTTGGGTTTATAGGCACGATACCACTCCAGGAACATCTAGAAAACTCACGCCTCGCTGGTGTGGACCATACGAAATACTAGGGATCACCCCGCCATGCATGCGTGTACGAATGCATTCTAATCCAGAAGATATGGCGCATGTCGTGCATATTAATAGAACCAAGCCGTGTTTTAGGGCATTAGATCCGGTACCCAACGTAGGTGATTGGCTAGGCCAAGTACATGCTTCCGTACTAGAGCGGGGTTTAACAGAGGCAACCCAACAAATAATCGCTGATAGGGATTTCGTTACTGAGATAGAACCGGTAGACGAAGTAGCAGTACCCACAGTAAGAACAGCAGTCAGCGATAGTTCTGATACGGAAAGTATAGAGATGGGTGACCCTAACGACACTAATTTATATCCTCGGACCTATGCTGAGATTGAGGCCGAGCAAGCAGCAATGGAACATGTTGAGTATCGGACGGACGACTATGAACCTCAAAATCCAAGGACGGTCCGGAACCGGATTCCCTTGACTGATCCGGACAGGGAAATAGAACCTTCCTGGCCACCAATAGCACAAGAGCAGGTTACTAGTCAGGAGGCCTTTTCATACATACCAGAACCTGGTAGCCGAGAAACGCAGGTAGAGTACGGACAACATACAGTGCCAGTGACCACGATGGAAAGAATAGTGGCTACCAGTGAGGAAGTCCCGTTTGGCGTACCTACAGTAGGTATTGGAATACTCGAGGGACAACATTTTTACCCAGCGGACATCACACTATCCACCACGCCACGCGGAGCTTCAGGCGGAATCGTAGTACCCGGACCATACACCTCCGGGGATCTACGCTATGCAACCATGCTCGCCGCGCAGGACCACCCACTATTTCAATCGCGACCAGCTGAACACATTATGGCATCACGATTGCGAGTACCAATGGAAATGGCAACTCAAACCATAGGAGATTATACGACGATGCGTCCTTATAGCGCTCCACCAGCAGCCGCTGACAGGCCCATGTCTCGTCATCAGTGGGTCTTTCGCGAGGCACCCATGACCCAGCCACCTCTAGGGTCACCAATATCCAGTTACTTGTCGGAAACCTTCGGAGAGGGTACGACAGTGGACATAAGGGCAGCTGACGCAGACGACGAATTGACTAGCCGAACCTCACAGGAACCCTCTTCAGCTGAGCGACATAGCCAGGCAGGGCAGGAACCATCAAGTAGCGACTCTAGAACGCCTAGCACACGACCAGAGACCTCTGGTTCAATGAGTGAATTCACGCTCGCGGGATCAAGTAGTGAAACACCAGCGCCTCGAAGAGGAACTGGGCGGGCAGTGACACTAAGTACCCCTCCTCGCACCCGAGCACTGCCGAGCGAGCAAAGGTGCACGCGAGCACCGCCAGAAGACCGAGGGAAGGCCCTTGTCGGCCGAACTACGCAACGAAAACAGGGAATATTAACACGAGGAGGTCCAACCATTCAGTTTGCCAGCACCGAACAGCCGGGACCGTCAACGGTGACCATTACCGAGTTGGCACGTACCACTGCCACTACGACCTCTTCGGGAATAATACGACTCAGTGCCACCCAAGCAACGGCCCCAACCAGGCACCTTTTGCATCGACAGGTAGAGACCGGGTCTTTAGGCCATATGGCGCCGCATCGGACGAGGAAGTAGGGGACGCCTTACGCAGGCCTAGACGCGTAACTTTCCAGGAACCAGCGAAAACCAGTAGCGAGGCCGCAGGAACCTCCACCAGACTAGCTTCCGCCACACGCGCACAATCCACCAGCGTCACCACCTCAATGACTAGCGCACCAATATTGACCCCAAGACCACTTTTGATGGGTGGACGTTCCCCAGGCGGAACCTTACCACCAACCACGTTCCCACGCTACCCCTCCAGTCAAGAACTGCACCCCGCCGCTTGGCGGCAGCGCATACCTCGACCACCACCCCACGAAGAATCTGAGTCAGACGAGTCGGACCCACAAGTGGACTAAACTACTCGACACAACGGCACGTACCCCAAGGTAAAACCGAAATTCCCCGCAAAACCCAGAAAAAGGGTGAAAGTTAAGGCAGACCTAATTTTCATCCATACTATGTAAATTTACCAGTGCTTCCTTCATTTAAGATGCGACGCAGCTACAGCCAAAACGATCTCCATGCGCCCCGACTCCCACAAGGAGTACTACATGAGCCTGCACTGCGCGATGGACACCGCTACCCGGCCGTTCCCCGAAGCCACATGAGCAGCTCACGCTTCTGGGACGCGGTCGAGCTCAAGCGCTCAAACCGGACCACTCTGGCGAACGAACATTATCTCCATGGCGGTTTTAAGCATAATGGCCGCCAGCTCGGCAGCGCCACCGAGCATTTCTACATAACCATCCTGGATTTGTTGGGTCACGGTGATCGCCCACATGCTGGGCCAGCGAATTTCGCCGACGGAGGTCAAACTACGCAGCGTAGCCCTCCTCTGCACGCTGCCAGCAAACACCCGACGGTGGCTACGGTCGTACCAGCTGCACGTCATGCGCCCAATGTTGCTGGCGAAATTCCAGGCCCTCGGCTACTGGGATGAGCTGTACGATTCGGGCCATAAGCCGCTCCTCAACGACACCTTCGACAACTTCTGGGGCACAGGTGTCCACCGGAGCGAGTGCGGTGCAGACCAACCGGCGCACCACAACGTGCTGGGACATTTATTGTGCGAGATCCGCTCGTTCCACCGCGACCGATTGGTGCGGTGGCCGAGAACCATCATCGTCGGTGACGAGCGCGCGTTGCCTCTGTTGGACGTGGCCGACGACCACAACCGCATCACGTTCGTGCGGCCTGGGCTCAACATGATTTCGTTGATCCAATGGGCAAACGCATTCCTGACGCCCCAAACGGACTGCGTTATTATCATCTGCGGCTACCGGGACGTTTGGCACTTACCAAACAAGGCATTCTCGCCCGGCGCCTATCTCAAGCGAATCAAGCGCCACCTAATGGTGCTCGAGCAACGTCTCCGGGCAGACTCGGCCGTTGTTATCACCGGACCGGCGCCACACTGGAACGATTTCAGGGCCGACAGTACGGCGTGGTTCGACGAACTGACCGAGCGAAGGACCAGTATGGTGGATGGTCACCAGGCGCTTATGAGCGTCATCATGCCCAAGTGGCCTGCGGCGCTGAGTGGAATAGAGGCATGGGATTCCATCGAGCCATTTAACAAATGCAGGTTTCACAGAATAATGAGTGCAAAAAGTGGGCAGTTTTGTCTTTAATAGCCATTTGTAAGAAACTAAGATCTCTAGTGGTCGGTTATAAGATATTTTAGTATCTTGAAGACGGCTGCTAGAGATTGTAGTCTTTAATGACTGCTCGTTTAATATTTAAATCTCTAACAGATAGCTGTAAGAGACTTTAGTCTTATATAGATAGCCAATAAATACAGAAATCTCTAACGGCTAGCCGCTAGAGACTAAAATCTCTTGCAGCTAGCCATAACAAATTATTGTCTCTAATGGCTAGCTGTTAGAAACTTTTGTCTCCTACAGGCTGTTATTAAATACAAAGGTCTCTAATATATATCCATTAGAATTTCAAATATTTAAGGGTTAGATGTAAGAGATTTTTGTATGTTGCAGCTGGCTGTAAGAGACAAAAGTTTCTAACGGCTAGCCATTAGAAACAAAAATTTGTTGGTGTCTTCCCCAGTTTGATATAAGTATTCCTCTCCAGTCTGTAATTGGTGTCTCTTCCAGTTTGATATTGATGTCCCCCCAATTTGGCATTTCTGCCCCTGAAGCATGATATTAATTCCCACCTTCAGTTTGATATTGGCGCCCCTCCAATTTGATATTGGTTCCCACTCCAGTTTGATAATGTCGCCCGTCTCCAGTTTGATATTGGCTCCTCCTCTCCAGTGCTTATTGGTGCTCCCTCCAGCTTGATATTGGTGCCCCCTCCAATTTGATATTGGTACCCCCTCCAGTTTGATATTGGTGTCCTCCCCAGATTGGTATTCGTGCCCCCTGAAGCATGATATTGGTTCCCACCTCCAGTTTGATATTGGTGCCCCCTCCAATTTGATAATGGCGCCCCTCTTCAGTTTATATTGGTGCCTCCTCTTCAGTTGTTATCGATGCCCCTCTCCAGTTTGATATTGGTACACCCTGAAAGATGATATTGGTTCCCACCACAAGTTTGATATTGGTACCTTTCTCCAGTTTGCATATAGTTTAAGACTTAGGAAATTGAAAACTCCCTAGCATGCATTACACTTCCGCCCTTAAAAATGTCATGAATATGACAGCAATATTTCTGAATACGTGCTATCAACATAAACGGACTTATCGGGGTAAAAGTTTATATTTTGAGCATTTTTATCCGATTTCTGCTTTATCTCACACTTCGTACTCTAAATTACCGTACAACTGACGATATTTTTGAAACATTATTATCGTAACAAATGATAGTGTAGACATTCTTTTTGTCAGCAAGACACATTTTGTGTGCGCATACCATTCGCCTACGAAAGATTATAATGTACTACTTTGAGACTATATACAATTCACAGGCAACATTTTCAGCAAGCGTGTTATATTGTTGTGCTTTATACCTACGCGAGTTTGACTAGATTATCCGGTCGTTTCCATAAGCCCGTTAAAACCATTTTGACCGAAATCCGGCATTCTAAAAAGAGCCTCGTAGTAAAGCTTTTTATATAGCCATATACATAACTAAACTTAAGATGACCCCGCTAACAATCCTATTTTGATTTTTCTTAAATTTTCGTCGCTGAACATTTTTAGTCGTTGGAAGACGTTAGTTTTTGTCCGCGAATTTCAAATTTGTGCGCGATCAGAATTTTGTCGGATTTCAATTAACAAGGATTTTGTTCGCGACCACTAATTCATAACTAATAGAACCGTTCTGATTAGGACGTAATAATTACATTGAATTTGTTCGCAGGTAGAGACGAATCCTATTTACAATGCTATAAAATGTTACTTAACTGGCTGTACGATCCCAGTTAGACTCCATATTTACGACGACTGTCAGGATACAAAAAACAAAATGCTTTTCAAGCTCTCTTGCTACCGACCCGAATACTTTCGGCCAGCTTTTTTAGATGGAGGATGTTGAAATTGGGTTTCGAGTGTAGATAAACGGCATTAATACAGATTCCGACCTTTCTAACCAACTATCGGGCGAATCAATCCGCCCATCCAAGGTTGAGTTACAAATATCACCCTAAAAGCGTAAAGTCGGACAATGAGAAATTTCACCACTATATGAATGCTAAATAATACCTAGCCTCGCTCGGTTCAATCACAATCCGGAGAAATAAATCAACGACAGTTCGCAATTTTTAAACATCGTATTATTTTAACCCAATATAGCTTTTGTTTGGCGCATTTTGCTAAAACCGTTTTTGTGCTGCAAAATTGTTTAAGTGTTTACAATAACTCATTTGTGTAAACATACATGGATGTAATATAGCAAACGCAATTAGCAGAGACATACATATCCAATTTAATAATATGATAAAATTGTCGCGTTTGCTCTACATGAAGTTATCAAATTCAGAAACGAATCAGTAAAATTTATGATAGCACATGTGGCATTTGAGAGAATATAAAATTTTACTACTTGGATAAGACAGTAATTACCATAAAAGTCGCCATAAACTTAGATACAGATGTAAAATGTACCAGAAGTAGAATATGACACGCAAAAGGTAATGTAAAATTTGTGTGCATGAATGAAGGATCTAATTCTACTTCACTTAACATAAGCTGGCACGGAATGAAAATTAATACAATATGTGAAAAAACAAGTAAGCATCACAATCAGGCGGAGCCAGATAAAACGGTAACTAGGAACGTATCGGATTTCGCAATTGCCTAAGTTGTGCAGGAAAGTAAGTTAACGCATGTGTGACACCCACATACTCATTATCTTACGTTGTGTTTTTAAATTGGGTTAAGAATGGTTCACCGCGACTGTGTATTAACTTTATTTTTTAGATCTCCTGGTAGATCAGACGGTGTAGCTCTGAATATTACCCATATGAAAAGTTAAAATTGTATGTAATCTATCGATACGTTCTTCACGTTTATACAAAAAATCTTGGCTGGGTGATTTACACAGAACGTCCGCTATATGCAAAACTCGGACAAATATTGATAGATTCCCCGCATTGTTGCTTGCATTAGCAACATATCTTTTGTTTTATATAACTGACTACAGCAACTTGTCTTTGGAGAGTGAGACGTTTTTAATGTGAACGTTATGAAAGTAACATGATAAGTCAGGCGTGAAATTAGAAACCATCAGTATACTTGGTTTGGTTTCTGTTTTAGTGTGAATAGCTAATATGTACATTTCAGCTGATACCGAGAAGTTTTGTGGACCCCATGTTAATATGGCATGGTTCGTACGCATATTTATTATATAGTGTAAAATCAAGTTGTTGAAAATCGATAAAATATTGAACGAATTATGTTTGGCTGAAACAAAACCTTCAGACTTTCTTAAAACGAGCGATTGGGAAAAATGTTCCAATAACTAACGTTTGAGCGAAATCCGGCACTATTGAACCAGAAATAAAGCTATTAAATTTATGATCCTATCCTACGTACCTCACCGTTAGGAGTTTGCAGTGATTCAAACGAGTATTTCCACAAAATTTTCTGTTAGATAGCAAAAGTTTTTACAATCGGCCTTTATTTGAATATTAAAAGCTACGAATTTCTTCCAATTAAGTTATCTGAGATTTTTGTTTCTAATGGCTAACTGTTAGAAACTTTTGTTTCTAACAGCCTGCTGTAACATACAAAAATCTCTTATAGCCAACCATTAAATATTTGAAATTCTAATGGATAGCTATTAGAGACTTTTGTATTTAACAACTGGCTGTAAGACACAAATGTTTCTAACAGCTAGTCATTAGAGACAATAATCTGTTATAGCCAGTTGCAAAAGATTTTAGTCTCTAGCAGCTACCCGTTAGAGATTTCTGTATTTATTGGCTATCTATATAAGACTAAACTGTCTTACAGGCATCTGTTAGAGATTTAAATATCAAACGAGCAGTCATTAAAGACAACAATCTCTAGCAGCCGTCTTCAAGAAACTAAAATATCATATAACCGTCAATTAGAGATTTTAGTTTCTTACAAACGGCTGTTAAAGACAAAACTGCCCACTTTTTGCACTCATTATTTTGTGAAACCTGCAAAAGGCGAGCAGCATCAACGATGGCCCGAGCCAGCGGTCTCCCCGCCGTTCTGGCCACAGCTGTGCGACTGGACCGAAGAACTAATCCGGCGCACTGATATGTTTTGGCGCATGGGTGAAGCTCACCTATATAAGCAAGCTGAGCCCTGGCAAGAGTAAGGCCGTACCAATCCAAACAAAAGGGGGAGGAAGCAGCCGTTTTGAGGAAGTAAGAGAAACGCACAGGGCAACAGCGCTATGAGGCAACGCGTAGGTAGAGCAGAGTAGAAAGAACTAACCTGCGAGCGATTAGCGAGATAGAGCTACCTTACGCAACGACAACCCGAATATTTATTTGAGTTTATTCTTGCAGATGGCCAGCATCTCGCAACCGCGACGCAGCGACGAAGCCGAGCAGACTAAGAGGCGATCCAGCGGACGCGTATCGGTGAGTGGGCCATTCGCCCCACCAGAATCGACGTGGTTCCAGCTTCCCGCGATTCCAACCTACCGTGTGGATTTAACCAGGCCATACGTGACATTTCTATCCCACGGTACCGAATGGCCGGAATTGTCGAACATGCATGAGGCACCAACCCCATTCGCGCACGACGGCAACACCTTGTCGACCGTCGACAAGCATTAACAAGTACAGGTGCTCTCGCTGCTGGAACTGACCGATGCCGTCCGAAAACTACTGCTCATGACCGGCACTCCGCTGCAGCTCAAGACACGAGCTCGAGAGCTAAAGAATGAGCTCCTTGACGGTGTTACCCAGGCCCGTCTCAAGCCGCTTCTCGAGCATATCATGCGGCCGATCCTCCTTAGAAAATTCGCCATACCGGAATATGCGCGAATCCTGCGACTCACAGACAATCAACAATTATTGGAGGCCACCACGGACACTTTCTGGGGCGTCGGGTGCACCAATCAACAGCTGCAGCAGCATGAGGCCCTGACGCGCTGCCACAACGTCAGGGGCAGACTACTCGAGGAAGTACGCGATTACCGTGCTACCGGTCATGCTCGTTGGCCCAAAACAATCATAGTGGGTGACGCCCTGGCGTTACCGATCTTAGAAATGGCCACTGAAAACAAGTGGATCGTCAACGGATGGCCGGGATCCACAATGGTCCGTTTCTGCAGTTGGCCAATGCGATCCTAACCCCGCAGACCAGCTGTATCGTCATCCTCGGCGTGTTCCAATACATCTACCGCAAGGCACCAATGGAGCAGCTCCACGCGTCCTTACCGAACGCCGCCTTCCGTAAGTTCAAGCGGCACTTGGGTGTACTTTCTCGCCGAGTCGCACCTACCAATGCCATCGTCATAGCGCCACCGGCACCCCGTTGGGCTGCCACCAATCAGGACGCTTTGTCGTGGACGGCTGAACTCAAGCAACTCATGGCTAACCACCGACAGCAACACGACACCTTCCACAACGTTTACATGCCTTCCTGGCCGGTCGCGTTCCACAGTGCAGACGCGTGGGAACGGGACGAGCCACACATGGAAGGGCAAGAAAGACCACAGTTTGACGAGCCGATGGTGTCACATTATTGTCGGCGGAACTTGCATGAGTGGGTAAGCCGTTTAGTTAGGGACGCCGAGCTAAAACACTTAACGCATTGAGGGCAGTACTAAACGCGCGAAAGTACAGCGAGGATTGCACTGCAAAAGGATAGGTTAATGTGAGGCCTAACCGAAAGTTATGAAGGAGCCCCAACTAAATCTAGAGACAGCGAGCGGTAGCGAAAGCGCGCGGAACGGAGCGCCGCAAAATTTCTTAGGAAACATTATTCGAAGCTAGCTTAGTCGGAAGGACTGCTAATATAGACCAAACCGAGCCAAGCTAACTTAGTACCGAAACTCGAGAAATATGAAATCTTATTTTTCTTTCTGCGAAGTCTACAGTACCATGGAAACTTCAGAAATTATTTGCCATTTTATAGGGAACTCCTGGGTCAGGCACCCTGGCAGTCCGGACCCTTTCCTGGGAGTGACCAATTCAATCAACCCTTTTGGAGGTACGTGCCAATAATTATATAAATGTAATTTGTCATTATATGAAGTGAACCGTAACTTGTGTAAAGGATAGTATATATAGATATATATATGAGGAAAATCATCCGAAATATCGTAAGAGAAGAAAATTTCACAGAAATTCAGACCTCATTCTAACAATTTAGCCCATAAGGGAAAACTTCGAAAATTTCCGGAAAATAAGGGAGAAGGAGCGACGTTTCTTGCGTACACAGGGATATCGGATAACACCAAGTCGCCCTTCTGCCCTGAAATTTACAACCTTATACTGGAATTTATACAAATTTACTGAAACTTATCAGATTTTACTGAAATTTATCAAATTTTTACAAAAATGTACCAAATTTTTACGTAAATTTTGGCAATCCGGCAAATTTTCTCCAAATTTTCCGCGGATTTTCTTAAATTTTCACGCATAATCTTAAAACCTTTGAAAACTTTACGTTGAATTTATAACAATCCTCAAAATATTCAAGCTAAAACCGAATGACGGGCTGTACATCTATAGATCTAAGGCGAAATTTCACTCATAACCATCTTTCCATTCGATTTACACTCTTACCCTAAGTAAGGAGTCTAATAAATCCAAAAAATTTTAAGAGATGTAACAGCCCAATTTTATAAAAAGGAGAAAACGCTCGAAACGTGTCAAATCTCGTAGGAAACAAGGGAACGGACAGCCGGACACCGGTGGAGTGTGACCTCTGTATGAATTTATTGCGTAACTGTGTAGTATCGTATTAATTTTGAAATAAACAATCGTACTTCATTTATATTGTGTTTATAAGGTCACACTCCACCGCCCGAAGGTGCCCAGAGTGATTTTGGCACCGAAAATGGAAAACAAGTAGCATGGTGAGGGGTGTCTGGTCGTTCCTTAGGAAAAAATGGTTGATAAAATAATTTGTACATAAATTGTCTTGTATGCTAAATTCTATCTGTTATGCGAACGGCTGTGTGCGTGTGGAGAGGCCAGGAAACAACGGGAATCGCAGGATTTTGGACGGTTCGAAAACGATTGCCCTGAGCCTGATCCCAGCACACACGCCGGAGGATAGTCGTTGTTAATAGCTGCTGTGCATTGAGTTGGTACGTGCTATGTATATTCGGTATATATATTTGTGTTATATAGGAGCAGAGGTTATCAGGACAATTCAAGCATTTTTAGAGGTGGGCCGAACCAAATTCTGGCTTTGGAAAACTAAAATAGTGAGTGCTTTGGAGCACAAAATTTTTAAGACACTATTTTAGGGTGCGACACGAAAATTCAATCTTTGGGTTTTCTACGAACCCACGGGGAACCAGGGTGACTAAACCCTCTTAAGGACTCTACTGGGGTGTCCAATTGTCCCGGCGGGTCTAAAAATTTGGATCCCCTAAATACTTATGGACCCCCGAACAGGCGCTTAAGCCTCCAATTTTCTAAGCCTAAAAGGACACCCAAAATAATCTAAACTCCACGATTTTTGGAGCCCGGGACACTTATCGAGTCCCACCTTAACCGTTTGTTCGAAAATCGGGGTCGCCCACCCCCATGGGTCCGTTCAATATCCCCTCAACTCGAACGGGACATCAATATTTTGGGTTTCTTGCGCTTAAAACGGCCTCTTAAAACGGCCTCTTAAAACAAAATTTAAATTTTCATCAGTAGCCGGCCTGCCAGTGCATGATTCTGGTCCTGCCTCCGGCCGCCTACTGGTTTTTGATCCCGCAAAAACGTGCCGATATCCCTATGAGAAAACGGCGCCCTGAGCGCCGTTATATTTTGTTTTTAAAATTTGCTCGCACCGATCAGGGCGAGGTTTTGTTTTTCTGTTGATGGTGCCCCTCGATGTTGTTGACCAACGTGCGGCATATTATAGAAGGGCTGTCTGGCAGTTTGGCTTTGATAGTTTGCCGACCGGCATTGGTAGTTGTTTTCTTCGGGCAATAACTAGCGGCACAGAGAGCTCGTGGTAAACGCGCGGCTTATCGTTATCTCCATTGTTTAGCTTATGTATTTTGGTTTATGTCTTGCATATATGTATATATAGCAACTTGGAGCGTCAGATTTTAAAAATTTTTGCCGGGCACGAATAGTGGAGAACCCAACAAGAAAACCGGGGGGGGGGTGACGTTTAGGGTATAAAAAGGACTGACCCAGCTCGGAGACGGGACCAGTCGAGCGATTTGAAATTTAAAGTTTGGCGCTTTTGTCGGCGGCTGTCGCCGTAGTTTCTTTTCTTTTCGTTTCCCTTGTTGTTCTTATGTTTCGTGCCCGCCTGGACTCTTCGACCTGCAGACGCGTGGAAGAAGTCCACCCAGGGTTTTTCTAAAAGGCTTTTCGATTCGTCGCTGAACTCGAGACTAGAGACAGCCCTTGCGGGTGCTGTGGTGTCCGATAGATGCCTCGCGCTCCCGTAAGTGCTGTGCCCGTGCCGTGGCGAGGGGAATTCAGCTTAGGGTGAAATTGAGGTCAAAATCGCAACAACACCTTAAAAGAGGAATACCCACCCGTGCTCGACTGGTTCCCCACTCCCTGAGCTGTTTGCATTGTAAATGCCCAGGGGGTGAGTTGCTCGAAGTTTTAGCGTATTGGGTTTGAGGGTTCCGCGTTTCAAAAAGAGCCCAAAGGGAGCTCACAGGATACAATTTCGTCATCCCCATTAGGATCGTCAACTAGCGAACTCGTTACTAATTCTCCAAATCTTGGGTCAAGGGATTTAGTGGTTATAAAACTTCATGGTTAGCAATTAATATTTCGGGTCGTAGGTTCCGTGCTTCTAAAGGAGTTCTCTCGGAGCTCGGGGAACGCTTTTTCGTCACCGAAAATTTGTAAGTTGACGGCCGATTCACACCACGTTTCAATTTCTATGAGTACGTGCGATGCGGGCTCTAGGTGCAGCCCGAGATTGGTATTATATATATATTTTGTACGTTGTGTTATATATATTTCCTTTTTGGAGTGATCCCAATTGGGAAAATTTTGACGTGCTAAGTAAATAAAACAGGGAACAAGTAAATAGCTGGAGTGTGCAATTGTTCTAAGCGAACTAGATCCAAAATGAGTTACGCGAGTCTCTATGTAGGTGAATTGAACTCTATCAGGCGGCTCGCCTCTACAGTTTCCTTCCGCGTGTTTTCAGCTCCGTTCACCGCAGGGGTCTTAGGTTTCTGCCCCTCCCTCCGCCTGCCATCCAAGACTCTGGTCCGAATTCAAAACGCGCCTCTGCACAGTAAGAGCCCTAAGGTTAGGCAACTATCACTCGGCTCAACGGAGCCTTTCGCGAACAAGCCCTACCGCTAGGCGAAGTGTTGAACCTTACATAAGGCAAAAATTTTCAACCACAGAGATAGAGGGAATGACGGGTCAAACTCATTACCTGTGAGCAGGCTTAGGGGATGACCCTCCCTCAGGGGGACCACCATACCTCTAGACACGTGGGCCATTATAGGGGCCAGGCCGAACACCCTGGTAAACCCACCGGCGGCCTGCTAAGCTAAGCGGTTCCCATTGGTCAGATCAGAGTCCACCGGGGAATCGTGTAAGCCGGGGTTGTCCGGGTACCACAGTGAATATTGATTGAGTGGTGCAGCTGGGATCCCTTAGGGCCAGAGCTGGTCCTAGCTAGTACAGTTGCACTATGAGATAGACATAAAATAGAATGTCGCCAACAGGGCGGTAAATGTCCTTATTAGAGTGTCGAACCGACCCATGTTCGGACCAAAGCTGCATTTGGAACAAAATCTGATTCATTTGAGGACACGATAGACTGTTCGTTGCGTCTTCCAATTAATATAATTAATCGGCTACATTTTACACATGCCCGAGTATGGCGCCCTAGCTGATAAAATTTGCTCTTACCGTATCTTTGTGTGAGATGTGAATTAGGAATTGTAGAGCCCGGTTTGTGTGATTTACACATTGTATCGAATTCTTGCCAGACTATGCTTTAAAATTTTTTAAATTTACCAGGGATATTGCAACTTGCTATGACTTCGCAAATTTCTTAGGATTACCTCACATTGCATAAAAGTTTCGAAACTTTTTTGGTACTAAGTCACTTAGGGTTACCAAAATTTCTTAAGATCGTTAAGGATTTCCGAGGCCGTCCGACTGGTCTAAGATCACTTAAGGTGAATAAAAGTGTTTGAACTTAATGTGATCACTGAAGATGTATCTGCTAGGTACATAGGCTATGACTATAGTATTCACGATTTCTTAGGGCCGAAGCTCAACCCCAGCAATTAAAATATCGCAGCTCGGTATCCATATCGACTGGCGTTACATACGAAACAAACATAGAAATGGGGTTTCTATTTGTAGTGTGATCGATTGCTGAAATCTAAAATTTACAGGGAAGCGATCACTTAGTAAATGCCTTCCAGCCATAAAACTTGTATAGGAGTGCCGCGGTCCACCGGACCGCGGCCGTAATTTGAACTATGCTAAAATTCATCAAATCATATACTCATCAGCGACCGGTGTCAAGGAGGAGCTACAAAAGGCAATGACTGCCCCCATTTTAGAGAGACCGTTCGGTGATAACAAAAATCGGATCACTTCACCCATACTAAGCGAAACAGCTAAATTATCAATCTCCCTTGGATTACTAAACGCTATTGCGTGAGTAAACTAAAGGCGACCCGCAAGCCATTCTATTATGTCATTTATTACCGATATCGAATCGCAAATCCTTGTTACGGAAAACAGGCTTAATTTCATTCGGGTTTTTGCCAACTGAAAATTAGCAAAATTAAATTTAAATGCCAGAAAATAGACCTCGTGTTCGAAGAAAATTTCGGCGATTTCAGTTTGCAGAGATTCTGTTCCCTAAAATGCATTTCCATTTAAATTTGGGTTATGCAGTGTTCGCGAAGAAATTTAATGCAAAAGTGACGTCACAATCAAATCGACAAATTTTCGTTCTCAAAAATTTGAGTAATTTTACTTCAATTTTCGCGAACACAAAGTGGTTAGATTCCAATCGCGAGCGCTGTGTTCGCGAACAGTTTTACGCCGAATTTCGAATGACCAAAAAGCGTTCCGTAACAAATTTTATCCAAAAATACAAAATGGGATGGTTGGCGGGGTCACCTTAAGTTTACTCGCGCATATAGGGTAATGGAAACCTTTCCGAAGCCGCATTCCGACTGGCAAAATGTAAAGAAGAAAACGAATGTGTATGACCAGATCGAGATTAGGGCTTCGGAACCCCAGTGTATTTGAATTCTAGTTAAAATATAAAATTCACAACTATGAAATTTAATACCATACCATGGCTACGAATTAATTGTTGTAAACTCAAACAAGTACCGGTAGTTTTAAGACCAAATATTTCCTAGTAAATTTGACTGTCGTCCAAATTATGTTAAGGATTTCGATAACGCTACCCAGTTTTTGTGTTAGCAGAAATAGTTCTAATCGATTGTTAATATAAACCTTCATGACCTACTGTGT
>JASANE010016737.1:0-12623 GCA_030248225.1 Trileptium ribeirensis | reverse complement strand
TTATTACTTCGTTCAGTTACGTATTGCTCAATTATCAGTCAGAACCTGAAGCGGGTCCGGGCTCGAATTTCATCTTTTAGCCACTAATGCTCCAGAGACCAATTTTCCAGAGCGATCCATTCTTTCGATGCAGCTCAAATTTTGACATATGTTGGCAGTTTTGAGAGCATGAATGGGCGGGAAAACCTGCCAAAAGTAAGTTCCCCGAGGCCCAGGGTCACCATACTGAATGTGGCGCTCACACGCATCTACCTCCGTCTGTAAAACTGGCAGTGTCGTGAGAGGCTCGGGACAGTGCCAACATTGCCTCGAAGTGGGCGAAGATTGCATCTGTTGATTTCCAAAGCGTTCGTGTAGCGTTGCCGCGAGAACGGCATTAAAGTTGGCCGAAGTGAGCTTATACCCTCTATGGCTTTAAGGGCGTCTCCGGTCAAAAGTCTTTTAGATCATTGATATCCTGAATTTGAGCAGGGTGTCGTTTTTTGTTGACTGAACTGTCAAAAGCATCCGAAACTACCGCTAAGAGAAACCCCCGGAAAAGACAGATAATTATAGTTTCGGCAAACACAGAGTTGGGGGCTTTTGCCTTCGTCTCAAGTGAATCAGGGTTCGATGAGCTAGTTTGAAGCTTACTGTCAGTGCTGTGCTTAATTATTACATTAGCTTGAGATAAAATATCCAAAATATTATCCTTATAAAGAGCAGTGTTAGTAATCTTTGTATCAATTTCAGAAGCATCTGTTAATTTTGACAATACTTTGTCATCAATCGCATCTAGGTTCGCAAGGTAACTGTACAACTTGAACGGAAACCTCCAGCACATTGATTTCAACGCCCTCTGAACCCTGGATAATGGGTTCAATTTACTTATTCACGCGCAACATACACGCGAATGCCCTGACGCTTTTGTTTTGATGAGTTTCCATGACAGATGTCAGGAAAATCGTTTTGAAAAGAAATTTTTGACACGGATTGCTATATTCAGACCAGAATTTCGTTCAGACGCTGAACAAATTTCAACAAAAATTCACTTTCAATCTAAAAGACTGCGATATTGAGTTGGACCGTGTCACTATAGGGGCAGTCTGCTGTTATGCATCATTTGGAGAGTGTATAAACTCGGTTGCGTCGCGGTACAGACACATTTGTTCAATTGTTAGTCTCTACCAACTACCAATGCTTGCTCATATAATGAGTTTTATATGATATTTACTGTTTGCAATTGCATACCTTGGTGCCAGGCATCAGCATTTTCAAATTCATAGTAGTGTGTAATCCCAATAGAAAGAGTACAGTGTGTTTGGTTATATTAAAGCATGATTCCCTCTAAATGAATGCTAATATTTCAGTATACTCATCAAAATCTGATCAGCACTATAAGGCAATCGCAAACTGAGGCATCATTAGCGCACCAGATAGCAAATGTGGAACTTTCTCATGGGTTTGAAAAAAGATATGCATGCAATGTAGTCATGTGATTACGAGTCATAGTTGGTTAAACTTGCGCTTGCACAGGATTAAACTAAAGGACTGCAAAGATTCTGAATGTTGTGGTGTAGAGGAAACTAGAGACCACTCTTTGTGTGACAGTTCTTTCTTTACAGAAAGTGGGAAAGTTTTGTTAGGTGAAACATGGTTAACATTGAGGGACCTTCAAGACTGCGATATGAAGCTCCTTGGAAGATACATATGGAAGACTGAAAGGTTTATGTACAAGACACACTAGCCTAAGCTTTAGGATGTAGGATATACTGTATTAACTATGATGATATAAATTACAGAACTTATGTGTCTTTTAACGAACTGATGCAATGTACAAGTTGACTTGTCTCGGCATGTTACTTCTAGTCCGTATTTTTCTCTATTAATGTAGTTGGCATTAGAGTTGCCTACAGCCAATTGCGATTTGTCCGGTATATCGTACATCAGAGTATCCTAGCTGCAAATTTTTATCATCGTCAAGCTGCCCCTGTGTACGATAACTATTTTAGATCACTAACGTCGGTTGGCGGTTGCCCCGCTCCCCGACATGTCACAGGACCTCCCCTTCTCGAGGCGCTGTAGGAGCTGCGCATCCCTCCCCCTATCCCCGCACCGACTACGCACTCCCCCAGAAGCCGAAGCACTCACCGCCCCGGGAACTCGGTTGCGGCTGTATGCTTATAGTGATTAATGGCCACGTGAATTCGAAAGAGTGGCGCAAACATTTTATACTGCCGAAGTTGTGGTTCCACAGCTGTGAAGTACAGTTCTACAAAGGCTAAAAAACATGATTCAAATTTTGAGTAAACAGTCTTCAATATGACATGTTAGCGTTGCTGATTTAATTAATATTTAACTCGTGTTAAACATAACCCAATGTTGTTTCTTGTGTTATTTCTGCTAGAGCTCTCAAAAAATTTTCGTCATGGTGATATACTGTCACTTATTGTTAAAAAGGCGAACCAGATCCATGCTCTGGCCATGTCACTTCTTAGGCTTAGTGTATTGAGAACGGCACAGCAAGCATTTTTTCCGCCAGTAAAAGTAACATTGGCTCATTATCGCGTCTAATTTGGAGCCACATCTATCCTAGCTATCGGTTTTACAGACGTCAAGGTGCTCTATTTAGTACGATACCCAGTTTAGCCACCGTCGGCACGCAAGGTAAAAACACGAGTTAGTTTTGTCTAGAGCATCGTTATTGCCGTACAGACCGTGATAAGAGTTTACTCAGTAATATCTCTATTGCCCGTAGCCGAAGTATTTTGGTTTCTAATGAGATGGTTATTGGCGTATAGCCATACAAAATCATAGATGGTGGGTCACACTCCCGACGCCCCCTAACCCGGAGGCTTCGGCCAACTTTCCCCTCGATGTCACAGAACCTTCCCTGTCTCTAGGCGCCGTAGGAGCCGAATTCTTATGTGCTTTTCCCGGCGTCAAGGGTGCAGCTCTTCCCGGAATTCTCACACCTACCGTCCGTATCCCCGCCAGGAAAGCGAAGACGTCGCCCCCGCATCCGGCTACCCTCCCTGGGACCTCGCCTTGAGCGTGGATGTTTATAATGACTTGGCCAAGTCAATTTGTACACTGCCACGACATACATTTTGTACGCCCGTACTCGAGTGTTCCACAGCTGCAATGTACAGTGCTGAAAAAGCTAAGTAGGTAGGCTTCCTATTCTAAGAAAGAAGAACGTTGCTGATTTATATATTAAACTCGTATAACCCAACGTCGATTATTGTGTTATTGCTGATAGAGCGCTCAAAAATTTCCGTCGTGTTGATTTTAGTGTCACTTATTGTAAAAAGAGCGAATCCGATCTATGCTCAGATGTAATTTAGCGCCATATGTAAAGTATCCACCTACCTGGAACGAAAGGAATCGTTCTTACGAGACTCGGTTACTGTATAGACTCACTGTTGTGATGTTGATGACTTGGTTATTAAAGTCAATTGTGGTGACATTGAATTTGCATAACCGAGTGTAGCTAATTTTTGGATATTATTGTATAGAGTTGTTACGGATGTGCTTCTATGTTTTTCAATTGCGATTTGTGTAATTATATGAAGTAGAGTGGTTATGTTTATGGAGTGGTTTGAAGGGAGTTTTTTCTTCCGTAAATATTCCGCAAATGGTCCTTCGAAGGTGAAATATCGAACAGTGAGTATACTGTTTTTTCCGTTTTCTGTAACTTTTGGCAGTGTCTAGTCAAAAGTTGAGCATTTTAACGCGTTGAACGCTTATTTGGAGGGTGTAGAACCTTTTCCGGTAATTAGTGCGTGGAACGATCGATGGAATTCTAACATATTAACCATGGTGCAAGCATAACCTCCGACTCCGTGCTGTTACTATCTGTGGTGCTAACTGCGGGCGTCACACTGTGTTTGCAGTCGATCAAGAGTAACTTTATGTGGTGCTAACTGCGTGTGTCGCACTGTGTTTGCAGTCGCTCGAAAGTGACTTTTTGTTGAAATTTGTTCAGTGTCTGACCAAATTCTGGTCTGAATATAGCAATCCGTGTCAAAAATTTCTTTTCAAAAACGATTTTCCTAATATTGGTCATGGAAAATGACATCAAAACAAAAGCGTCAGGGCATTCGCGTGTATGTTGCGCGTGAAATAAAGAAATTGAACCCATTATCCAGGGTTCAGAGGGCGTTGAAATCAATGTGCTGGAGGTTTCCGTTCAAAAGCTTTACAGTTACCTTGCGAACCTAGATGCGATTGATGACAAAGTATTGTCAAAATTAACAGATGCTTCTGAAATTGATACAGAGATTACTAACACTGCTCTTTATAAGGATAATATTTTGGATATTTTATCTCAAGCTAATGTAATAATTAAGCACAGCACTGACAGTAAGCTTCAAACTAAGTCATCGAACCCTGATTCACTTAGTAAATCAGGCAAAAGCCCCCAACTGCGTCTGCCGAAACTATAATTATCTGTCTTTTCGGGGGTTTCTCTTGAGTGGCAAGGATTTTGGGATGCTTTTGACAGTTCAGTCAACAAAAACGACACCCTGTCGCAAATTGATAAATTTAACTATCTTAAAAGACTTTTGACCGGAGACGCCCTTAAAGCCATAGAGGGTATAAGCTCACTTCGGCCAACTTTAATGCCGTTGTGCAAACGCTACACGAACGCTTTGGAAATCAACAGATGCAATCTTCGCCCACTTCGAGGCAATGTTGGCACTGTCCCGAGCCTCTCACGACACTGCCAGTTTTACAGACGGAGGTAGATGCGTGTGAGCGCCACATTCAGAGTATGGTGACCCTGGGCCTCGGGGAACTTACTTTTGGCAGGTTTTCCCGCCCATCATGCTCTCAAAACTGCCAACATATGTCAAAATCGAGCTGCATCGAAAGAATGGATCGCTCTGGAAAATTGGTCTCTGGAGCATCTGCGGGAGTGGCTAAAAGATGAAATTCGAGCCCGCGACATGGGTGAACGGGTGTTCGGCGAATCAATGCCTGGCCACAGCGATTTCAATTATCAGTCGAAACCTGAAAACAGGTCCGGGAAATTCCAGACCAAGAAAAATCCCGCTTCTTCAGCTGCGCTGATGTCCAGTGCAAGAGATCGGCAACCGAAATGTCCGTTCTGTGGTCAAAATCACTACTCCGATCAGTGCTCAAAGTTCAGCGACATTAAATCTCGACGTGAACAAACTCCAAACCACTGTTTCAGTTGTTTGGGGTGTGGCCACCACGCGAAGCAGTGCAAGCGAAAGTTTCCTTGCGTTCATTGCAGGAAGAAGGGACATCACAGAAGCTGCTGCTACACCAAATTTGGACCTCCGGATCGGGATTCCTCCAAGCCTAAGGCAGATGGAACCTTGAGTCCTAATGCAACCCCATACCAGTCTGCATCAAACATTGTTGCGATTTTTCAACACGGACAATCATGCAGACTGGTTTGACCACGATTGTTAACTGTAGTAGCCGACACGAAACTGCCTCCCGCCTGCTGTTTGATACTGCAGGGTGAAGATCCTTCATCACAGAAAAGAAGTGTCAAGAGCTTCAACTACCTGTTATCAATGAAGAATTCGTCTCTATTGTGAGATTTCAGGCAAACGAGCGGCGAACAGCGAAGTATAAAATCGTCGAATTTGATATCAAATGCTTTGACGGATCCATCCAACAGATCACAGCTAGCGTTGTTCCAATAATTACGTGCCCCATTCAGAAACTGCAATTGAGTGAATCACAATTTCCTATGCTTCGCAAGCTTGTTTTTGACCGTTGATCTAGAAGACAGAATATGTTGGCATTGACGTTTTTGTCGGGTTAGATTATTATGATTTTGTAACGAATGAGCTAATCCAGTGCTCAAATGGCCCCTGTTGCTCTTTGCGCGCCTGGGACACATTACATCAGGTCGTGTCTCCACTGACTCGATGGGACCTGAAACGATTGCCGTCATGTATCTGAATGCCGGTGTTCTTGATCATGAACCTCGTTTCGGAAACTTCAACATTGAGCAGTTTTGGAGCCTGGAGGACATTGGGATAGGCAATCTGGTAAATCAGCTGCCCGGTAATGATGAAGCGCTAGCATCTCACAGCGCCACACTTATTCGGGCAGATGATGGTCGTTAAATGTCCAGATGACCATTGAAAGATCCAGATGTTGACCTGCCGGACTATTTCAGCCTGGCGTTTGGCCGATTGTGTTCGTTGTTGAAACCCCTGTCAGCCAATCCTGATATCATGAAGTCCTATCAGCAGACGATGAATGACCAATTAAGCAAAGGAATCAATTCAAGTAGCCCCAGTTCAACCCTCTGGTACAAAAATGTACCATATGCATCATCACTGTGTGATCACTCCAACCAAACCAATAACCAAAGTGAGGGTTGTCTTCGATGCCTCGTCCAAATCACAATCAAACGTCCCGAGTCTCAATGAGTGTTTGCATCGAGGTACCTCAGGAGGATCTGTGCGGACTGTTGATCCGTTTCCGTCTTTTTAGGATTGCTTTGGCGAGTGAGGTGGAAAAAGCTTTTCTCCAAATCAGTCTGCAAGGAGATGAACGTGATGTGACACGTTTTCTGTGGATCAAAGATCCGTCTGCGCCTCCACAACTTAATTGTCTACCGCTTCACTCGCGTCCCTTTCTGGGTCATATCTAGTCCGTTCGTTCTGGAGAACATGATGTGTCAACATCTTCTGAAGACTAGTGATGTCGCTCGCAAAATCCTGAACTGTCACTATGTCGACAATGTTACTGGTGAAGACAACGATGAAGCAGCGATTCAACACTATCGCGCGCGAAGCAAAAGAAATCTTCGAGTCCGCCAGAATGGATCTTGCCAAGTGGTACACTAATTCCAGCATCGTCAGAAATTCCTTTTCAGGTAAAGACAAAGGAATCAAGCTCCAGCCTAAGATGGGATTGCGTAAAGGACGTTCTACGCTGCGACTCAATCAAAGAAGATCAAAGTCCCGTCCTGACCAAGCGAGAAGTTTTGAAGAAGAGTTCTCAAATCTTCGGCCCTATGGGATTTATTGCGCCCATCACTGTGTCAAGAAAAATGATGATCAAGGATTTGTGGAAACTCGGTTTTGGGTGGGACGAACAGTTGTGCCAGCGATGGTCCAAGTTAGCAGCAAATCTTCAATGTATTTCAGTGTCAGAAATAGCTCGATTTATTGGTTTATCTGTTAAGTGCAATGTTCAATAGTATGTCTTCTGCGACGCATCATCAAAGGCGTGCGATGCTGTCATCTACCTGAAACTTGCGTCTGCAAAAGACATCATATGCAACTTCATGATGTAAAAAACCAGGTTGGCACCCATCAAAACTGCTCAAACGATTCCTCGTTTGGAGCTGATTGCTGTAGTGCTCGGTGTCCGACGGCTACAATTTGTTTCAGAACAAACCAGCCTGACAATTGACGAAAAGGTCCTGTGGACTGAGTCCCAGTGCGCTTTGCATTGGATCATGCGTTAAAAAGCGAACGCTCGTTTTGCGGAAAACCGACTGAAGGAGATCCGGAAACATCGGGGAGTCCAGTTTAAATATGTCCCAACGGAGGAAAATCCGGCCGACCTGCCGACTGTGCCTTACTGTATTCAAATAGTCTGTGGTGGAAAGGCCCCAATTGGCTCAATCAGATGACCAGTGTCTTTTCATCTGTCAAACATTTTGACGCCTCTTCCGATAGATGAGCAAAGTCTGGTCGTTAAAGACGAACCTTCAGCTCCGAATCAAATCATTGATGAATCTAAATTTTTAACGTTGACCCGTCTCCTGCGGTCAACTGCATATGTTGTTTGTTTTGTGAAAAATCTGCGAGACCCCAAGAATCGTCTGGTCAGACCCCGTAAATCAAATGAGCTATAAAATGCCCAGCTGTTTTGGAACCGAACAATTCAGCAAAAGTTCTTCATTGACTTGATTTCGTTCCGTGGCCCAACGTGGTCAAGCGGCGTCGGCCGACAGTTAAACTTGCTTAAAGATTCTGATGGTTTTCTGCGTTGTTCGGCGCGGACTTCTGAAGCGGGCCTCTCTTATGCAGCAACTTACACCATTTTGCTACCTAAACGATCCATTTTACTGATGTGGTGATCCAAGACTGCCATTCCCGGATTCTTCATTATGGCAGCGCGCACACCCTTGCGAATGTGCGACAACAATATTGGGTAATCAACGGCCGAAGCGTTGTCTGTCGTGCGATCCGCAGCTGTCGCGTCTGCTGCCGTGCAAAGGGTCGGCCGTTTCGTGTACCTCCACTACCATCTCTTCCAAAAACTCGCGTCAGGGAAAAACCTGCCTTCACCAACACTGGGATAGATTATTTGGGCCCACTAATGGTCAAAAATAAAGATAAATCTGCTCGAAAAGTATGGGTCGTTTTGTTCACTTGCATGGCTGTGCGTGCCATTCATTTGGAGGTCGATAATGATTTGTCCGCCGAGCAATTTTTGTTGTGTTTACGTCGTTTCTGCGCATTGTATGGTGGGCCTAAATTGATTGTGTCTGACAGTGCACCTCAATTTCATTCGGCTGATAAAGCGTTGCGAAAACAAGCGCAGAACATAGTTTTCTGAAGAAGTACAAGGCTTTGCAAGCAACAACGGCATTGAATGGCAGTTCATTGTGCAGTACGCTCCATGGAGGGGAGAGTTTTACGAGAGGTTGATAGGGGCGGTGAAGCACTGCCTAAAAAGTCTTTGATCGGCGTGTTGGCGAAGGTCTGCTGAGCTGCTAACTCTTGTCACTGAGATTGCTGCGTTCTTAACTCTCGATCTCTTGTTTCTGTTGAAAATGAAGCCGGCTCATTGCCATTGACCCCAGCTGACTTTCTGATGAAAGCAGCGAAGCGTCCTCCGCTTCGCGTTGACATTTCGGGTGACGATTTTTCCCTGCAAAACACCGGCTGGGATGACTTGGTTGTTAAATGGCGTCATTTGCAAGTAATTGTAGATCGTTTCTGGAGCCACTGGCAGAATCAGTGCTTACTCAGTCTTCGAGAGCGATTGTTGTCCCACTACCAGCGTAACTGCAGTTCTAGTATTCCAAAGTTCGGTTCTATGGTTTTAATCAAAGACAATCTGCCGAGGATGCAGTGGAAGTTTGGTAGGATTAGACACCTACATGCCAGCAACAATGGTCAAGTGCACTCTGTTACCCTGACACTCAGCAATGGGAAGAAGACTCGTCGCCCCATCAAGCTACTGTTTCCTTTGGAATGTGATTTCGGTGCCGATATCGACTCCACTGATGATTAGAAACGGTTGCATGTATCATGTAAACGAAATTTTCATCCGAAACGTCAAGATGCCCTCGCTGCTGAAAAAGTTTTCAGCAGAATTCTGATGTCCATTCTGATGCTCGCGATACTGCTTCCGTTGAATTATTACTTTGGTATCCCACACTATTTATAGTTTTCAGCGCTATTTCATTTTTCTGTCGTCTGTTCTACAATTAATTTCACGCTATATTATGCTGTTTTCGTTTATAGATAATCCCAACTCCGCTTCAAAAGGTTCGCCAAATTTTTGTGGGAAAGGACAATCCATTGTCGCGTTACTACATGAATCACTACGTGCGGGTGGGCGAATTCCGTGCAACATCCATCGAGCAGGCCCATTGGTTCGTGACCCTGCGTCAGTACGGCAATTTCGTACTTCGGAGGAACTGTTGAGTGACGAAGCCGTTTGCGTCAATCCCGGCCTCTGCTCAACTTGGCTGGAGCAACGTGGAGTCTATCGCAAGGGCGGCCTTATCACTAACGCCCTAACGATATACCGAGAAATCATGCTTAACGAGCTGGATCAACCCAACAACGAAATCCGGGCTGCGTTTCAATATTATGCTCGAATGGATGGGTTAATCGACTTTGTCGTATGTTGCGCCAATAATGAGCTTGTCTGGTCCTGCGGTGTCCGCGAGACTGGTGCTAGGAAAAATGGCATGATTCGGTCAGGTTTAAATCTTTATAGGGAGGTCCTCAACGATATGTTCCGGTATTGGCTGGGAGACGACAGCTGTGGCCCCAAGTGGGGCATCGAGACCCTGCTTCGATCGGTCAAGCGGGAATTGGTGTCCAACTTTCCTTTCCAAAAAACTGTCTTTCTCCTGTTCGATTCAATTTGTTCCAAAAATCAAGCACATCGACGGTGGTGATATTATTTACATTTCCGGAGCAGTGTTCTCGGATCTGATTGAGGCTGCGCGTACTCTCCGAGTCGGACAGTACGGAATCATCGTTGTTAACTGCGGGGACAATGTCGCGAAACGTAGGTCGCTGATCCGGGAAATAAAATTTCAATTGCTTTCTGAGTTCTTGGAAAAGCTGTCCACCCTGCTTGGGTCTCCCACCGTGATCTTCAGTGGTGCCCTTCTACTACCGAGGGCCAAAGATGTGGATCCCTTCAATCGTATGATGGCTTCACGTCTGCAGCGACTGCCTGACGTCATCTTTGTCAATTGGAGTGACAACGGAGGGCATCCCTTCGTCGTTGGTGGTCATTTCGACGACAAGTACCTCTGCATGGATGACGCTGATGGATTTCATCTGGGCCCCATCGGGATTCGGACAATGTGGCAAAATTGGTGCCGAAAAGTTCCGGTGTTGCGTTCTGTCACCTACAAATTGATCTCGGTTCGATACCCTGAAGATGTAGGACCCTCGGGTCAATTCGGTCGGAACTTTGGGCCTTCGGAATGTTGTGATGTTGATGACTTGGTTATTAAAGTCAATTGTAGTGACAATGAATTTGCATAACTGAGTGTAGCTAATTTTGGATATTATTGTATAGAGTTGTTACGGTTGTGCTTCTATATTTTTCGATTGCGATTTGTGTAATTATATGAAGTAGAGTGGTTATCTTTACGGAGTTGTTTGAACGGAGTTTTTTTCTTTTCCGTAAATAAGCCGCAAACTCAGTCAACATCGTTTCTTGTGTTATTGCTTCCAAAGCGATCCGGTAATTTCTATCATGTTGATGTTACAGTAAGTTTTGTGAAAAGGGACACCCAATCCAAGTACGCTTATACCTTTAGCGCCACACATGAAGTATTACGTATACTGGAGCACCATAAACCACACTCGTTCAACTCGTATACTGTATAAGCTAATTGTGGTATCTTTCCTTTAGAAATTGAGTGTTCTGAGTTGAAGCTACGCCCATCATGAGATATATGCAGTGTTGAATGACTAAAAAAGACTCAACGCTCCGACATATTTATTATACGATTGTACTAGTACTATCACGTCGCCACACATCGTTGCCATGGAGTAATACCGTACACAAAGCCATAAACACGAAAAAATGTTGGAGGAGAGGGAGGCACTATCTAAAATATTAAAAGGTGGCAAATACGATGGAAAAATCAGGGGGCGGGGCACTAGGAGTACCTGCTTACAATCACTATACGGTTATCGAACCTGGTTTTCACATCTCTTCACGATTCTTTGTATATATTTGGCGGTGTAGCTACAATATGTACGCGATCCCAACACCAAGGCATTGCGACACTACAAATGGTAGAAGAGGCTACAAAAATACTATTCTTGGGCTGAATGAATAAGGTTTCTGAACGTACCAGCAGGCATTGGAAGGTGAGTATGCTATATTCTGACTAGCAACGATGAGTACTTATTACCCAAACAGTTTTGTGTGCTATGAGCCGGCTTTAACTATTGGAACCCACAGAATAATCGTGTACTATTACGCTCTTGTAGCTACTAAAACAAACTAGGTGTGATAGAGTTCATATATATTTTGTAATACGGGCTGCGTTTCACAAGTTAAACACGGTTTCTAGCCACGGCATGTGTTGAAAAGCGGTGTTCCGATTTTTAATAAGTACATTTTAGTTTGGAAAAACGCTGGTCGTAAACCACGTGCTTCAAGCTTGTTTAAATACTGAATGTGCGACACAGGTACAACATATATAGCACGAACACTCGCAGGGTCTTTTTTACAACATAGCTCTCATATACCGGCTCTATACACCTGTAGGTGTGTCGTGCCGCGTGCTGATCCCTTGTGCAATGGATACATTAGATATCGAAAGCTCTCGTTCATCACCGTACGACGGAGTTCGTTGCCAAAAAGCAGACCTCGGAGTGCTTAAAATCGGTGGGTCGCAATGTTATTGCTCAGGGTCCTTACTATGCGCCCTGTAGTTGATAGACCATTCAAACGGAAAACACACTGCAATTTGTTTATCATAAAATATTAAGAACAGGTTTCAAAAAGTTTCTGAATGTCGGCCGAGTTCCATGGTACTCGCAACTCCATAAACTCAAATGTGATAGCACCCCTCCGGGTGAGCGATGTACGCGCCGGAAATATCGTGCCCTTAAATGATGCCCATGATATTTCATGCCAGGAAATGCCGAGCAGCATTCAGACTTAAATTGTGTGTTATGTCGAAATTTCAATCTTCAGAACCCGAACGCCCGTTCATGCCAATTGATAAAATTCAGCACAGTATATTTACATAGCTAACTTACTAGAAAAACAAAACATGCGTGTTTTACAGTATCAATTTTGCATGTTGTGATGTTAAATGGCTAACTTAATTATTTGTTGCTTATGTAATAACGGTGACGCAGCTGCATGGCGCAACTTTCTAACACCATGCCCATACGACCCCGGCTATCATAACCTCA